>VXAV01009057.1:125694-138034 GCA_013399715.1 Alectura lathami | reverse complement strand
ACTTTTATTACTGTTTTAAAACTACCTCTGGCATACAGTTAAAACATTATCTGTTCACTGAAGGAAATTATAATTACCTTGGCTATTGATGATCATTAGAAATTTTCTTTCACCATTGTTTTCTCCATTTTTATTTTTCTAATTTAAAATATAGGTTTCTAATATCCAGTTTAATTCTTTAACAAGTAAGCCAGTGTGGATTTAACTCTTTTAGAGATCTAAGATTAGTTTCATTAGAACAGTGGGTTTCTTCATTTTGAATTTCAGACTAAAACAATTGTAATTCTCCTACTGCTCTGCAAGGATCTACTGAGTGAATTTGGTCTTTTTTCATTCATATGGCCAATGAATGACATGAGAGATACACCTTAAATAAGAGGAGGTCATCAGCCTGCCAGCTATTAAACAACATATGTTTAGTGAGGATAGCTGGTCTTCAATCTTGACTCATCAGGAACTCAATTTGTTACACATGGGATAATCTTCTTTCCAGTTTTCCTCCTGCTCTGTTTCTTTTCTCTGTAAGTTGTCCTGAGGGGACAATAATCACAGAATAAGAAAGACCTAAACAGGCCATGCATAAGTAATTTCTAGGAAAAAAACAGTGAACCTAAATTTAGTTAGTTTTGCAATTCAGAGCTTCTGTTCAGAATTGATTAGCGTAAGCTAAGGAATGCTGATTTCTTGCTTGAAACCCTGACCTAATTTAACTGCATTGTATAGTAACAGAGTTGAATAAACATCTATGACCCTTTGGAGCAATTTAGGCCAATCGTACTTACACAGTACTAAAATATTAGCTTTTAGATCACAGTTGCCTACCTAAATTTAACAACTAACATATTCTACCAACTTTCATGTAATGAACAAGTACCTACTGCCTGTATGTTAATAACACTAAAGTAAGAAACTGCATGATTATTTCATGCATCACCTTCCTCACATATTCCGCCCTTTGTGCACTAGTCCATATGACTTCAAATATGTTTTATCTGCCATTTAAAAAAATCCATTTTAAAACCTCTTTCTTCTTATGCCATGCATTGGCCTCCAAATGGCCATTGTTCATCACAAGCCTTAAATTTTCTACTAGTCACGGTCTAAAATATGAAAATATGACATATTGTCACTCATCAAAAATAAAAATAGAAGAGCAGGCATCCTGGGCTGCATCCAAAGAAGGGCCAGAAGGGCAAAGGAGGTAATCCTGCCTCTCTATTCTGTGCGGGTAAGATCCCACCTGGAGTGCTGCATCCAGATGGGGAGTCCTTATTACAGGAGGGACATGGACCTGTTGGAGCGCACCCAGAGGAGGGCCACAAAAATGATCCAAGGGATGGAACACCTGCCCTGTGAGCACAGGCTGAGAGAGTTGGGGCTGTTCAGCCTGGAGAAGAGAAGGCTCCAGGGAGACCTGATAGCGGCCTTTCAGTATCTAANCAAGAAAGAAGGGGACAGACACTTAAGCAGGGTCTGTTGTGATAAGACTAGGGGAAACAGTTTCAAATTGAGAGAGGGGAGATTTAGGCTGGATATAAGGAAAAAGTTCTTTACAATAAGGGTAGTCAAGCCCTGGAATGGATTGCCCAGAGAGGTGGTGGATGGCCTGTCCCTGGAGACCTTCAAGGTCAGGCTGGACAGGGCTCTGAGCAACCTGATCCAGCTGTAGGTGTCCGTGTTCACTGCAGGGGAGTTAGACTAGATGACCTTTAAAGGTCCCTTCCAACTCGGAGATTCTATGATTCTGTAAGAGCTATTGCAGTAGAAAACAAAAAATATTTCTTTTGCAACAACAGAAAGATCAGGTCCGTGATTTGTAAATCCATGTAGTATGCAGAGCATTTTATGATTCCAAAGAATAAAAAGAGCCTTTATAAAATGGAAGATCATTATCATCATTTGCTCTTTCAATCAGAGAAACCATTCCGTGACTGTGCAGGATTTCAGGATGCAGAGGCTAATGTTGTATGCACATAAACACAGAAACACCTGGATAAGATCATTGCTTACAATAGCTTTTCCTAGGTTTTGAGCTCTAACAATGAAATCCTGTAACAATAAAAGTCTCAGCAAATGACAATGTTGGATTGCAAACTCTGTCACATAATCCTAGAAGGAAAAAAAATTCTCTTTCTCTTCATAGGTCAGGCACTGTTAGACAACAGTTAATTCATGGTATCACTTAAAGCTTTTCGAGACATATTTATGGTTCTGAACACGTGTGAGAAAAAAAAAAGAGGGAAAGCCCCGCATCAAACTTAAGCCTTTTCATATTCAATAATGGGTTCATCCAAGGGTCATATTTTCCAGTGTCATATTAAAAAAAAAAAAAAAAAAAAATGCAAGAGAAAGAAAGAAAGAAAGAAAGGAATAAAAAAGTATGGGATATAATTATGCAGAAAAGAAGGCTTGATAGCAATTTTTATAATCAATAGCCCAAACCTAAGGAGAGTAGAGAGTAATACTTAAAATGAGCTCAAAGTAGTCTCAGAGATATTGATTTGATTCCACTACAGCACATTTCCAGCACTGCTGTTCTCAGTGAGTCTTATGGGTATAATTATTCTGTCCTTCAGGAACCATACTGGTTAAGGAAAAAATGACAAAACTGAATACATTTTGTCTTTTATATTTTTTAGTACCATATTGCCCTTTAATACTGCGTAGGAAGATATTTTTTCTGTCATTTGTTATGTACTTAAGAAAGATGGAATGACTGAAAGTGGGTAGTTCTTGACAATTTTCAGGTAGGCTTATTATTTCATAAGCTATGCATCCCATATTCTTAGACAAACCTAGGATGATTTCTGTTGTCAGGCATCCCCAAAAATAAGTCAACAATCACTTCATTTTCTGTTGTCAGTTTTCCTACTTGTAGGAGAGGATAAAATTTATATTTGCTAAGTGACAAACCTACCACACAAGATGTATGGCAGGATGAACTTGTTGACAAGCTACATTCTAGAAGATTAGTAGAGATAAAACATCTATTTAAATGTTCATGTATATGTGCATTTCTATAAAATTTAATATATTTCAGAAGTCCTTAGTTGCCCTTTGGAAATAAGTTGTTGCTTACCACATAGGCAACCTTGAGGAAACTGTATTTCAGAACAGGGAAATTAAATATTGAGAATCTGAGATCTGATTTTTTAATGAAAGAAAAAGGAAATGTTCATTTGCACGTTTGTTCAAATGTAAGCTCATTAACTAAACATTTAGGGACTACAGACTCCTCTTAGGTTTAGGAATATTAGCACATAAATATATTTAAATTGGCTGCATGTTTTAAGGTGTCTGTCTGTCTCTCTTTCTCCCCTTGTCTTTGTCACTTTAAGAAAACAATAAAAATGTCCACATACAGTGGTCCTATTCACCTGTCCCCCTACTGCTAACATAGTTGAACACATTCTTTACAATTTCTAGATTTCACCTTAGTCAGCCTTGTCCTTTTTTTTTTATAGTTTCTTTAAATTGCACTTGACTAAACTGCCTGCATAAAACCTCCTCATTAAATCTCCAAATAACCATTGCAGTAGTCTTGAACTCTTCTAGTTCCTCCTCTTTTTCCTTTCCTAATTTGGCCTACTCCCTTCTCCATGCAGTTCTTGGATATTCTGCCCTGGCTTTCTGCCCTGGCTTTATGCTCGCCTCCAGTTTTCAGTCTGATTCTGCTGTTTCTGTCAGATTCTCTTTTCTGTCTGTACGAGTGTTGTTGGGATGAAGTTATGAAGTTATGAAGTTCACTTTCTTCATAGCAGTCCATATGGTGCTGTGCGCTGCATTTGTGGCTAAAACACTTTTGATGACACACCATTGTACTGCTGAACAGGGTTTGCATGCCATCAAGGCTTTCTGACTCTCTCTCTTAACACCCTTGACCCAAAAGTGAGTAGGCTGGGTGGGACACAGTTGGTACAGCTGATCCCAAGTGACCAAAGGGTTATTCCATGCCATCCACACAAAGTTGTGCTCAACAATAAAATCTGAGGGGAAAAAAGGAAGAAGGGGAAGTGTTGGGAGGAATGGGTTAAAAGTAGAATACCGGTGAGGAGGATGGGATGAGGAGGAAAGATTGGTGAAGATGATTGTAAATATGCTCAATGGACCTTGCAGTTGGAAATATGTGAAGTCTGGACGGTAGTAATGTGGGAAAACGTATATCATACCTACTGCTGTTTATCCTCTGTTGTTTGACAAGTAGAACCTCTGTGTAAAGATAACACAGGTGTTTGGTAGACTTGGAGAAACCAGCCCTATCAGACATACTCCCTGTCTTGGTAGGAAGAAGATTAAAGCACAGTAATGATAACAGCATGGTGGTAAACTATGTCTGTGCGAACCCTTGACAAACAGGCAGAACTGCAAACTGGTGACCCTGTGATCCCCCAGCATGGAGCGAGCTTAGCAGTGCCTGTGTCCCTGCTTGGTGCTTCTGCCTGAGGTTTGCTTCAGGGATCATCTGGTTGGCGAGGTAATGAGAAGAAATTTGCTCTCTATGTTTCAGCCATGGGGTTGTTCCTGCTGCCTTCCTGTGCTGACTCACACAGCGGGGACATCCACGGTTGGGGGAGCTTGCCTTCCCAAGCAGCCGTCAAACATGCTGAGGCCCAGCTTCCCAGGAAAAGCCTTGACATCTGACTGACAAGTGAAGCAGTGAATGAATTCTTTCTTGTACTACTTGCATGCACTGCGTTTTCTTTCCATATTAAACAATCATTATATTGATAAGTATTTTCACTGTTCTTCTACCCTTTTTCTTCCCATCCACCAGAAGAGAAAAACAAGCAAGAGGCAGGGTGTATGTTGTCTGCTAGCCAGTGTCAACCCACCACATGGTCTGTTGTTTTTCCACTCTGGATAATGTCACCTATTGACACAAACTGATCTTCCATTTCTATGAGTAATTCCTAAATGTCCCATAATTTTCTGTCCAAAAATTTCCATATTGTAACTGTATTTTTTTTTTTTTGCTGGATATCTACCTGAATATAGCTATTTTCTTTATGGTTCGTTGTGATGTGAGAGCATCAAGTACAATGCTAGACCCATTAAGTTTTGTTATATTCAATGAGATAAAGCAGCATTTTCAACATGATGAATACATGAGAGTGCACCATATAACTATGACAGGGAAACTGGTTTCCAGAAGATTACTGGAGCTGGCCTAACACCACAGAACTGTGTTTATGACTATTTAATAGTCAATTGTTATATTGTTCATCCATGTTCCTTTTCATTATCTCCTATTCATGCACATTTGTGAAGGGAAGCTTTGATTCTTATAAATTGTGATGAAAGTTTGTCCTGTACATCAGGTCTTATATTCATAATATATATCTGTCATAAAAAGAGTGTTTATCTGATATTCATTCCTTTCTTGATAAAATGAATCAGTCATCTACATAACCGTAGTAAGCAACCATAGTATTACAATCATCTAGGAGAAGTTGCAGAAAAGAATCCACAAACATTAATGTTTAAATGTTTATCATGAACAATATATGTAAAACCTCTAAGTTCNTTATTGTAACAAAGAGTTTTTATTCTGGTCTTTTTTTTTTATTCTGCCCCCAAAACCCCCTTTTTTTTTTTTTTTTTTTTTTTTTTTATGTGTAAAATTGCTACAGTGGCTGAAACTAGTGAATAAGTATGTTCTCTGAGAAGAGCAGAAGCACATGTTCGATGCTATGACTATTCAGCCTGTTACTATCGAAAAGATACTAGTCTAACCACTTTTAAGTATCCACTGTTTGGTCTGGTCCATTGCAAATCATTATGGAGGCACAACTCTTAACAGTTATGGAAAAAGCAAACTCATATATAATAATTTTCTATACTAAGTATCTTTCCTGATTACAGTGTATTTCTAACTGTTAAATATGGTTCATACCTATTAAGACAGGAGATGCTCAGCACTTTTCTGAATCAAAGAAATGGAAAAGAAACATAAATGAATTACCTGTAAGAGTCTTACTTAATCTGATTTCTCACATTAACTTTGCTTGACTTTAGATATGTAAATAAGTTAAGATCTGAAAAATCTTTTAGAATTTGTGGAGATTGCATGTGTGCTTTGAGAAAAGAATAAGCCTCCACTGTTTATAATTGATTCATTAATATTGCACACAATATTGTGGACAGATCTTTAATTGCATTAGCTTCTGATGAATTTCTGAGTCATCATTTCTCACAGTGGTTAAAGTTTTTTTTTTTTTTTTTTTTCAGATGACAATTTTATGTTGTGCTTAGGTGAGTATTATCTGCTTATGTAAGGACATTTCAGATTCAGAAGGACATTCTCGTCTCTCCTGACACTTCTGTGTTCTTCACATCATATTACACAAACCTTCCTATTTCTCACCTGTCTGGCTCTGTAGGGGTATCTACACTTGTGAGGTGGCTCCTCAGGATCCTCATAAAATTTATGGATATACTTAAAAAAAAAAAAAAAAAAAAAAGGATTTGTACAAGCCAGGATGCCACAGAGGAAGTTCCCTAGCACAAAATGCCAACAAGGTAGGTGCTTTGCCTCGCCTTTTGCTAATTAAAAGTGATGTTCATATCTTTTACTGGAGATAGAAATCTAAGCCATGCCTATGTATGGACAGGTGCTTTCTAAATGGTTAAGTAGGTCAGAATATTAGAAAACTAAGATATGTCTTTAACCTTACTGAGATCTGTCAATTCCACTGAAACTCTTCCAGTTTCTAAAAAATATTTAAATATTCATTGAACCAAGGAGAATGTGGAAATGAGCCAATGAAGCAGCACACTGCTGGAATTTTGTCCTATCTATCAATTAATCTATCGATTAAAGATAAATACTTAAATACATTTTAAATAGTTCTTCCTTAATACAAACATCTCTTTTACTTAATACTATTAAGTGAGCAGAAACGAGTATAAGAGAAGAATTTGGCCACATTTTAACCTAGTATATAAAAAAAGTAGAATAGTAAGAATAATATTTTGATCCCTTTATAGCATACCCATTAAGACTAATGTCATCCTTTCTGCAGTGGAATATGTCCAGAATAAATCATTTCCTAGCTGTTGAGAAGTGCAGAGAGGAAATGCTTTCATTTTGATTGCCAGAATGGCTTCAAACATGAAAACTTACCTACTGGTTCCTGAAATTAGTCTGAAATTCAGCCATGAGATGCTGTATTTGTAAAGTACAAGGTTTTCTCTTATGTTAGGAAAAAGGTCATCTTCATGCAAAGTGTTGGCACAAAAAAAAGAACTCAATTTTGCTCACAATTAGTAGCAATGATTTTAGGCAGACAGACATCTTCACTTTTTATTCCCTGTATAACTTCTGAATTATATTGATTCTGGTATTTTTCTCAAAGTGCATAGACTTATACTTCACTCTATTCTAGAATTACAGAGTGATTTCCTTTCCTTTGGCTATTTGCTACAAATCTTTATTTTGAAAGATGATGTACCCTTTATGTGATCATGTGAAATGAGCATGTACTCACTTTATTTGGGAGGAAAAAAAGAAAGTAGAAGTACACATACATCAATCACTTTTTCAAGGTGATATTATTCTACACTGTACACATACAGTAAATGGCAAAATATTCATTGAATGTGATGAGGTCAAGATTTCCATCCTTTCCTGTTCATTTGTGTGAGATGAGATTTTTTTTCAGTGAAAATATGTATATTCTGGAATTCAAATTCTGTCGCTTCAGATATAGGACCAAAACACATCATTAGAACTTGAGACAGTGATACAATTTTTTCCAGGGGGAAAAAAAAAAAAAAAAAAAAAAAAGTNAAAAAAAAAAAAAAAAAAAAAAAAAAAGTAAAAGTGGAATGAGCTGTACCTGACTAATACTACAGTTTTAAGATATTAAAATGGTTTGATCTCAGAGGCAATTTGGCCTAGTTCTCAGGCAAGAAATGTGCAAGATTGTGTTTTGTATCAGTTAATCTCCCATTAAACTCACATTTTTATATTGGGTTTTGATGTTTTCCTTGTCTCTCTTATTCTCTTTATCTTTCACAATATTTTTCAGAAGATAACTATAAACTGAAATACTACATCTTATTTGATGTTGTTGTCAACACACGCTCAAAAGAAGCTGAAATTTTTATTCACCTTGCTTACACAAGTAATCCATTCATGGAACAGATCCTCCTGGAGGAGATGGTAAGCCACATGTGAGATGAGGAGGTGATCCGAGACAGCCAGCACGGCTTCACCAGGGGCAGGTCGTGCCTGACCAATCTGGTGGCCTTCTATGGTGGAGTGATGGCATCGGTGGACCAAGGGAGGGCGATGGATGTAGTCTACCTGGACTTGTGCAAGGCCTTTGACATGGTCCCGCACCATATTCTTATCTCTAAACTGGAGAGATGTGGATTTGATGGATGGACTGTTTGTTGGATAAAGAACAGGCTGGAGGGTCGCAGCCAAAGGGTTGTAGTCAATGGCTCTACATCCAGGTGGAGGCCGGTCACGAGCGGTGTCCCCCAGCGGGCCGTCTTGGGACCGGTGCTCTTCAACATCTTTATTGACGACTTAGACTGTGGGATCGAGTGCACCCTCAGCAAGTTTGCTGCTGACACCAAGCTGAGTGGTGCAGTCGATACCCCTGAAAGAAGGGATGCCATCCAGAGGGACCTGGACAGGCTGGAAAAGTGGGCCCACGAGAACCTCATGAGGTTCAACAAGGTCAAGTGCAAGGTGTTGCATTTCGGTCGGGGCAATCCCAGGTGTGTGTACACACTTGGAGAAGAACTCATTGAGAGCAGCCCTGCACAGAAGGACTTGGGCATTGTGATCGACAAAAAGCTGGCCATGAGCCAGCAGTGTGCTCCTGCAGCCAGGAAGGCCAATGGCATCCTGGGCTGCATCAAGAGAGGGGTGGCCAGCAGGGAGAGGGAGGTGATCGTCCCCCTCTACTCTGNGGGTCCAGAGGAGGGCCACCAAAATGCTCAGAGGGCTGGAGCACCTCTCCTGTGAGGAAAGGTTGAGGGAGTTGGGATTGTTCAGCTTGGAAGAGAGAAGGCTCCGGGGACACCTCATGGCGGCCTGCCAATATTTGAAAGGAGCTTACAGGCAGGAGGGGGACCGACTTTTTACATGGGTGGATAATGGTAGGACAAGGGGCAATGGGCTAAAACTGAAAGAGGGGAGGTTTGGGTTGGACATCAGGAAGAAATTCTTCACTGGGAGAGTGGTGAGGCGCTGGCACAGGCTGCCCAGAGAAGCTGTGGCTGCCCCATCCCTGGCTGTGTTCAAGGCCAGGCTGGATGGGTTCCTGGGCAGTTTGATCTAGTGAGCTAGTGGCTGGCAGCCCTGTCCACGGCAGGGGGGTTGGAACTAGATGATCTCTGAGGTCCCTTCCAACCCTAGCCATTCTATGGTTCTATGATAAGTATTATAAAAGGGAAAAGGGACATTGTTCTGGAAATTCAGTCCATTCAAAATCTACTGTTTGTCTTATGTGAAGACACTTTATGGTTGTTGGACTTTCTGTAAGATGTTTTTGAGACTGAAGCAGCAATAATCTAGGCTGCTGCATTCTTGTCTCCAGATCCAAGAGAATTATTGTTGGCCAAGATGAGCTTTCAAGATGTTCTTCTCTGCAAACTATTTCAAAGGGAATTATTGTTGGCTGAGGCAAGCCTGTAGATTCTCCTTCCAAAAGACTCCTCCAAAAGACTCATCCAATATGACTTGACAAACTTCTTGTGGTTTCAAAAGGTAATAGTCTAAAAACATTGAAATGAATTATTATTGAAGCATGAAAATTTAATGATGTGGGTCCTTATGTTTTTTATGACATGTAAGTCATTCAAGTGTAGTGATTTTACAGGAGCAAAAAATGGATGTCAGGAATATAAAACTATGTTCTGATGAAGAAATACAGAATAGCTCTGATATGAAGAAGTACTTCAACAGTGTGTATGACTGATGTTATTGCTTAACAGATGCAGTTTCTGAAACAAATTTGTGGTAGAATATTAGCAAACAAAAGGAATTAAAATGCTTCTATTTTTTCTGAAGGAATAAATATGACAGCATTAAAGTAGGTAGCTTTCATGATTTCTAGTTGCTTTGAGTCTTGTAAGCAATAGATACAAAACATATAAGATTGTTTACAATGTCTAATCCACTTGCAACACTCATTCGCACAATAATTAAGGTCATTAAAAAAAAAAAAAAAAAAAAGAGGGGACTCCATTTGATAGCTCTGCTTTACCTTTTTTAAGAATCAGCAGGACACTCCCAAAAATTTGCTATTATTCTGATGTGAATGTGAATGCTGATATCAAATGCCAAGAAATATAAATATAAGCTCTGAAAGAATATATGTAAATTCTGTGTTTTTGGAGAGCAAAAATTAATAAGAAATCATCTCAGCAGACAGATAAAAATGTTACAAGTTGTTAAGATAGGAATAAAGACAAAAGGAGAATATTTTGGCCTTTTGAAATATGAAAAGCAATTAGGTGGTACTACTGCAATTGACATTGAGGTTAGTGACCATAAATAACTAAGTGACAGGTTTATACTGGCACCTTTACTTTGGATAGAAAAATTAGGCCTGGAAAGAATATTGAGGTAAATTTTAATATACAGAACCAATTTTTCCTTTGGGGAACTGCAGCAAACAAATCTTTCCTATATCATACCTGCCGAGTAAGTACCATTCACTTCTGAGTTTTATTTGCAGTGGATAGTGTTGGTGATTTAGAATCCTACAGACTGAGGCTCTTGACTAATCTGTATTCTGTATATCTGACTATTCACTTTGACAGAAACAAGCCTTAGGATTAGAATTTTTTAGATGTTTTCTAAAGTATAATTTTCCGATTTTCAGGTTCCTCAATGTATTCATTTTTTTTTAGTTCTGTTTATTATCCTTTGTGATCTCCATCCTACATTTGTAGCCATTGTAAATATACAAAAATTCACCCACTGACTCACATTAGAAGCTGACAGCCTATAGGAGGGGGATGAATGAAATTTTTCAGAGGTCCAAAGAACAGATGTTTAGTGTGAGTTAAATGGAAATGAGCATTAATCCACTAAAACAGTTAAGCCAACAGTAACGTTTAACTACAGAGTACATTCCACTGCAGTTAATGTAACTAAGTTTAAAGCATAAATAAAATATATGGTTAAGTTATTTTTTGGAACATAAGCATAAACTGAAAAAGTATTAATTTCAACACCTTACACTGACCCTATGGCATGGCTATTTCTGTTGCCTCATGGTAATTATATGTTGTCATGAAAAATATATTCTCCATAGACAAGACTTTTAGGTCTGCCCTGTGTATGAGTGTTACATTGGCAAATAACCATTGCAATTTGAGAGAGAAAGTCACATTCTTATGACCCTGAAAATGGCAAATAAAAAGGATGTAATAATTGGGATCATCTCCAGCTATAAAATTATTTTTTTTAACAATTTCAAATGAATTGGAACAATGTACTAAATCATCCTATCATCCCTGTGGTATTCATACAGGCTTAGCTACCCAGGGTGCCTTTTTTATTAATGCTTTCAAATTTCCCTTTTATTTGAGAAACAACACAAACATTTCCTCATTTTTCACTTTCTTTCCATTCTTTAGATGTCAGAAACTTTATTCCTGTCTTAAATATCTTTGAAGAGAGATTCTCTTCAGCTTCAGAAATGAAGCAGCCTATAAACACCAGCAAGCTTTGACAAACAAAGAAAATTTTCCTTTCTACTGCTTATTTGATAAGAGTTTCCTGCACCTTCTCTGTGTTTCACTTCTTTTGTCCTACTGTGTGAACGTTATTCCCTTCGGTTAAAAATAATGTCATGTTTACTTGGCTTACCACAGCTCGTGTCATATGTGACTTGTGCTATCATCCAAATCTGGAAGTGAACAAGCCCTGCCACCAGCTAAGGAAAGTGCCTGTGCTCACTGCTCTTGAACAAAGACTGAGAGAGCGCTGTCTTGAAATTACAGAGCACTTGAGCCTAAGTGAGAAAAAAAGCAGAACACTGGAGCATTGCCTCTACAAATATGAATAGACCCAATGATTTGTGGGGTTTTGGTAGTATGGGTAACTGTTCCCAGTTTCACTGCTTCTGTGATCAGAAGGGTTAGCTCTTCTGACATATTGCATATCCCAAAGCCAATGCATGAAATATCAGGTCTTGAGTGATGAATACTCCTTTGCATTGTTTTACTTCAACAGTTGCAAAATGTAGACCTCACTGCCAGGCTTCCATCTTCTAGAGCTTTCCGTGCCATTTCTTTATATACCTGAAAGCCGTGAATCATAACTTCTGATCAAGTTACCGATTTTTTTTTTTTTTTTTTTTAGTGGAAAAAA
>VXAV01009057.1:76321-87248 GCA_013399715.1 Alectura lathami | reverse complement strand
TTTTTTTTTTTTTTAAATCTAAGACCTCAAAATGTGGACTTTTTTGTTAATTTACCATGGTACTGGGAGAAATACAAGAAGTTAATAAATTCTACAGGAGAGGAAGCAGTTGGAGAAGACTGGAAGACAGATGATAGTTATATCAAGAAGAGCTTGTTCTTCATAGCATAAAAATTATTTATATAGACTTCACAGCCAGGTCTGAGTCACTGAATCCAAATGAAATTGATTGACGTCACATTCACCAGCCATCAAGTTAGAATCTGCAACTCCATCTACTAAGTGTTTAAGGTTCTGTCACTTAGAATTTTTTATTTTATATATGTGTTTAAGAAATCAGACCCAGCTGTAGCAATATTGGGTGACAACATTTGATTCTGGACTCTGTTAAATAAAAGTATCACTATCACATCAGGTAGCCCAATTCATTGATTGTTTTAGAACATCAGACACATAAGAGAAAGGATGTAGGTTGCAGATCTCTTCCTTCTCCTACATCAATTTCCATTTGACTATTCGTCCTGATTTCCTGCAGGCCCTCGCCAAGTGGAGAACCATATATTCCAGCTTCCTAAGACGTATGTCCCTCTCCAAGATGCGCTCTTTCCTTCCTTAGCCACAGCATCCAGTGCTCCCCACCTGGCCTCCTTTCTGCCTCAGGACATGCAGAGCCTCTTTCAACCTCATGAACGGCACCTGTGTCTCTCAGTGGCAAGAAGGAAAAATCAGAACAGCACCTGTTTGTCTGTCTGTCTGCTCATCCAACTAGAGAAGGTGGCAAACAGCTAACACCGAAAAGCTCAAAAATATCATTCTAATAAAGTACAAACATATTGTCCAGTGTATTGCTCATGCACAGTACGATTACATTAGACTGGTGTTTAATAAATCACCTATCTCAGTATGCCCACTTCCTGCAGCACAGAGAAAGGTCTTTCCTTTGCATCATACCAGCCACACATTGCTTGCTCCCAGATTTTTGTATAATCTATTCTTTCAATTTTCTCATATTTGAGTTGCAATGAAGGTTTTTTTTTTCTTACAGTTCAGTAACCACAGACCTGTGACAAATGCTTACTCTCTTTATGGACTATTTGTCACTGTTGTAAAAGTAATTACACCAGAATAGTCTAAATCAGCAGCCCTCTCAAAAATCCATGAACTTCATAACAATAATGAAAATACAGTTCCCTCAGATAGTTCATAAAAATGTTTCATTTCTCCTTAAAAATACCGTAAATCTTGTTGTTCCCTGTAGAACTTTGCCCTTCCCATTTGTCTCAACTGTCTTCTCTGAAATGAACAACTGTGCTAATAATAGAGGACCAAAACCTCCAACTGTCCACTGCTATCTCATAAAATTTTCATACCAATTAGTTAAGGAGAATAAAGTATTTCATTGTTTTTATACACAAGTTAGCCTCTATATTTCCTTGACATTAGAGCTATTTGCTAGCAGTAACAATGCGACAAGGTTAAATATCAGGGAAATAAATGTATTTGATCTCTTAAGCTACGCTGCTTATACAAAATTTAGTTTCAATGACCCTCACTCCTGACATTTATTATTAAATTTAACAGTATTAGATTTTAAATACATATACTCTTCTTAATCACAGGCACACTCCTCAGCATTTATACTGTTCATTTATCTTTAACCTTTCTATTTTGGAAGAAAAAGGAAACATGAAGTTTCTTGTTAGCTTTACACTTCGATTCTTAAATTCTCATAAACTGGAAGAACACAGTAATGTTTGAGTTACTAATATTGGCAAAACAGTATATCCTCTCATTTGAATGCCAGAGTTAGGAAATACTTATTTTGGTTTTGTGATTTTTTTTTGTTTTGTGCTTTTTTCTTTTTTTTTTTTTTTGAGAGAACAGTGCTGAATTTTAAGAAATTATTCTAAAGCATAATGCTGTTCTGTGCTATGTTATAAATACACTGCTGAGGAAGCAGTTTGCTCGAAGAAATGTATTATAGGAATGTATTCAACCTCAATTAAAGGAGTGGAACTCTAGTAATTCAAATAAATACTTTCAATCCTGAAGAGTAAAATAAAATAAATAACACCTTTTTGATTAAATGATTTGTCAATGATGACATCTTGGAGATTTAATGAGAAGAATAAAGACACAGATTTGGATATTAAGCTTTCCAAATATTTCTTAGAAAAATATCAATGTTAATACAAATATATATATAGCTGGAAAAATACCATACATATATATTAGGGACCAGAAGTAAGCAGAGCACTCACACAGGACAAGAAAAATGAAGATTGCTTTCTAGCTGTGACAGAACGCAATTTGCAACTGGTGTTTGTCTCAGATTACTCCATTATAAAATGAATACCATGCTTCCCTAACAGGAATCAAAGGCAGCCTGAACTTTGATATAAGACCACTCTTTACAGCAAGGTCACCAAAGATGATTAAAAATTGTTTTAAACACAAAAGCCAGAGACCTTTAAATATATATATAAACAATCAAACAAACAAAAAGTTACTCTTCTAAATGGATAGAAATAAAAAGAATTGAAACTAGAAAGAATTTATAGATCTCTTTCCCTCCTCTTGTTGACTGTCCTTCACTCAACTGCCAGCAGCAAATTCCGTGACACCTTTGACTTTCGAGCAAATTTCTTTTTCTGTCACAAAAAGGCAAAGCTCAGCGCCTCTTTGCTGCAAGATCTCAGCAAGATTCTTTCCCTTACCATCCATAAGCCACAAGAGCCTCTGTAGACTCCCCTCCCTGAACATGCCAAGCTGCTACACAGTAAAGAGTGCTTTCCCAGCAGCTGAGGTCCCCCTGCTCCAGTCGTTTGGTGTGTAAAGTAGCACTCACAAACTGGGAATAAATGTTCCTCTTCTTTAACAGACAATGAGGAGGGAGATTTCAAGTAAGTGTTTGTAAAATACCTGAAAGACTCTCACAGAAAGATTTTCAGAAGCAATAAATAACAGCAATTCCTCCTTATCCATATAACCATGAATATCCACTCTGTTCGCAATTTCTCAAGTCAACTCCTTGCTCTTTAATGTGTTACATTCCTTTTCTGTAACTGTTTTCTACTCTTTGGTTGAATCAGTCTTCCTGAAGGTAGAACATTTTACAGTCCATTCTAAAGATAAGGTTGAATCATATAAGGCTGAGTGTGATGCTAAAAGGAGAGAAGAAGAAGAAGAAGAAAAAACACACAACAATCTGCAAAAGTTTACTTACTGGAGAGCCTTTCTTTGGGAGGAAGAAAAGAAACCATTTCCTACAACTTCCCCAGGTGAAATGCATCCCCCCCTCTGGGTGCTGGTCATCTCTTCTAATTGCAGCTTTCATGCAGCTGTGCCTGTATCTTTCCTGTAACCCTTCACTTTCTTCCTAGAGAATGGAAAATGTTGGTCTGTTTTACCCTTTCTCCCAAAGCTAACATCTGGGAAAGCTACAAGAGAAACAAGGAGTGATTGCAGTATTTGTTTACTTCTCACACAATCTGAATGTGCTGTCACCGGCCACAGTCATTAGCAGTGATGTCACAGGAGTGCAACAGGCACAAAATCTGACATATTCATCAAGTAACACTACCAAATTATTCATTACTTTTATTCAGATATCACCACTTGTTCATCCTTCCATTTGAAACCCTCAAAGAGAATCACTGGATGAGAAACACAAATGAAAAATAATACCTTAGCAAAAAGAGCAACAGAAGTAACGACCAGCATTTACAGGACTTTTTATGTTTCCCAAAACATTTTGCAAATGGGAAAGCTGTTTCAAAAGTTCATTAAAAGACTTTTTACATGGTGATCATATAACCCATTGGCAAAATTCTCCCACATGAAACAGACATTCACCTTCTCCCACTCTCAGATGCCTAAACTAGAGTACTCTGAAGTGCCTGGTGAGGGGTCTTACCTTTTTCTCTTGGCTATACATAAGGAAACCCAAAGAGCAGATTCGGAGCCACAAGACCATGTATGTACATACCTATGTTCATATTCTTAATTATACCTATGTGCACATATATATAAAAAGAGGAAAGCATAGGATTTATATTTGTTTTGAATCTTCTATGTCTTGAAGGATTTATTTATTCTAAGATTTTTTTTCATGGACTCTTTACACAAATTATTTGGATCTATATATGACCTGTGAGCAAAATCACCAACTTCTTTCTTCTTGTCATTACTTGTGTCATTCCTTGGAAGACTCCTGAGAAAAGAAATGGAATAAAGAGAATTAATCTTAGCAGTTAAGATTACAACGAAACATGACTATTGGATATTTCTGTAAAGGATAGGCAGAGAGCAGTTAGTATCTAAACAACAGGCATCGTGATGACTAATTTACTTTTAACTTAGCCTTCAAAGAGAGGATCTTAGCTCTCAAACACTTTGCAGCTGTACTGCTTGTAGAGCACTTAATAGAAACTTTAATTAAGATATATAATGCTAACCCAAGGCCAAACTCAGGAGGAAAAGATGCTGTATTTATTACTCCATGGTGTGTATACTATGTCCTATTTGCAATGTGTCTGATAGGGTTTGTATCTTGGAGTAAACATTCTTAAAGAGAACTGCATTTGTCACAGAAGACTGATTGCATGGGAGCAGATACAGAAACTGAATGCTTCTCATCCAGTTCTGCTGCATCCTTAAAGTCAAAGCTGCAATGCTGTCACAGTGAAGCAGTGTAAAGAACATGATTCTCAGCCCACTAATTCTCCTGGGGTAGAAATAACATTTAAAAGAACAAAATAACTTCCCTTGCTGAACTATTACAGTAGCACATCAGGTCACTACTTAAAATTTAAAATAAACCAATAAACCACTACCAGTAGATTAGATGTCTTGATGTGTAGATGCAGAACTGTAAAATGTTGGCATTCTTTCTAGTCTCTTTTGCTTCCATAACCATGCTGTCAGTACTTAACAATAATTTTAAAAAAGACCCATAGTTAACTGTGGTCAGTAGAAGGAAAATCCACTTAAAAACAGCCTGATCTGACACATTAGTGATGTTGGCTAAATACTAGTCTGAAATATGATTGCAGAAATCGAAATCACCAATGGAGTTTGGAAATCTTAAATAAGAAAACAACTTAGTAAAAACTAAAGTTTACTTGTTACTGTGGATGTATGACAATCTTTAGAGGAGACAGAGTGATTTTTTCAGAGAAAGCATCTTCCCATGCTAATATTATAATATACAGAAGAGATTAATAATCTCACACCACTCAGGCTATTCTGCTGTTTTTCTGTGGCCAAACCCCAATCACTGCATAAGCCTGGAAAGTCTGAGTTTACAGAGTTTTGCTCTTAAGCCTTAAAACATATGCTGGACAGTTTGTACTCCTCCACACTTCCATTTAACAGCAACACTTTGTGTGGAGGAAATACACCTTAGGGACTGACTCTCAATTAGATACAAAGAGTGATCCAACCAAATAATGCTGCAAGGGTACTGACCGATATCAGATATTAAACTTCAGTGCTGGCAGGAAGTCAGGGAGGATGTGTAGCAGGGCAACTCATACTTAGATCCTACTACAATGCATCACAGAAAAACAAAAAAAAAATATGTAATGAAATGAGAATCAGCTTTTAAGAAAATATGTTGTCTGAAAACTGAAGATTCAGAAAAAGGCTGAGACTGTAAAATGAAACAACGAAAAAGGCTTCTAATCTGTAATGTAATAATATCCATAGAAAATGCATTTGACCAGTGGAGGAAGAAATCATATTCAAAAACCAAAAAATCATGAAAAAAAACAATTGTTAGGAACACATAATTGGTCTCCCTACTCTTTCAAGACAACAGAGTAGAATGATATTAAGAAATTGGTAAGTACATATAAAGCTTGTGCATTCACAAACATCATTGTAGAGTCAATTTTTTTTATCTTCCCATTTCATTTTCTTAATTTATATTTGTTTGTAAAAGCAAGAAGAGACAACTTTAAATGAAAAATCAGAAGTAAGCTACCAAACAAACAGGTGTTTCACAATGAATTCTTCCTTTCTTCCAAAAAGCTAATACCAATGGTATTAGCCAGCCAAAACTGCTATACCCCCTTGAGTGGACAAAGTGGCACCTTCCTAGTTCCTAATTAAAAATAATCTGTTACTTTAATAATCACAGAAGATACAAATTGAAAGTTGTACTAATTAAACATTTCACTAAAACCATCCCTGCACTTTCTTTCCATTTCAGTGCTTCTATAGAGCTGTAGTAGCAGATCCAGAGGAGGGCCATGAAGTTGCTCAGAGGGCTGGAGCACCTCTCCTGTGAAGAAAGGCTGAGGGAGCTGGGCTTGTTCAGCCTGGAGAAGAGAAGGATTCAGGGAGACCTCATTGTGGCCTTCCAGTACTTAAAGGGAGCTTATAAACAGGAGAGAGACTGACATTTATACAGTCTGCTGGTGATAGGACAAAGGGGGATGACTTTAAACTAAAAGAGGGGAGATTTAGGTTAGACATTAGGAGGAAATTTTTTACTCAGAAGTGGTGAGGCATCGGCACAGGCTGCCCAGAGAAGCTGGGGATGCCCCATCCCTGGAGATGTTCAAGGCCAGGTTGGATGGGGCCCAGAGCAGCCTGATTCAGTGGGTGGCAACCTTGCCCATATCAGGGGGTTAGAACAAGACGATCTTTAAGGTCTCTTCCAGCCCAAGCCATTCTGTGATTCTATGATTCTTCTAGATTCATTTTAAGTGACAATTTTAAAATCAGCAGAGGCTAATGTTAAAATATTTACAAGCCGAAATTGCCAACTGGGTCCTCTCAGCATATAAATTTCTATTTTCACTCTTGGCAAACTATTTTCATCTGGTAAATATGAACAGTTTTTTTTAGACTCCCAACTTAATTTTAACTCTATCTACAGTAATCTTATGGTATTTTAGCACAATATCTAACATCCTAAATATTCCTCTGAGACAGGTTTGACCCGAAGAAGTCCAAAAACTGTTGCTCTTACTACTTTTAAAATACTCCCTTAGACAGTTTTCAATATGAAATAAAATACATTCATCAATATGTTTAGCTATTATCCAGTTACACTAAGAAAAAAAAAACATGAAATGAGGAAAAAAAAAAAAAAAGAGGGAAAAAACGAGAACTTCTCAATCTTTGTTATTCTCTGCAGGTTTTTTTGGTTTTGTTTTTGTCTTTTGTTGTTTGTTTTTATTTTTCCTGTAGTGTTTAGTCTTTTTCCTCAGGACTCTTCTCTTCCCATTTCCACCACATTTTATTTTGTTTATTCTTGCCTGGCTTAGCAGACATTTATTATCTCACTGTTGTGTTAGGTGGGCCAAGGCTTCCTTTTCAGGAAATTGATTGCTTCCCCATAGCAGTGTAAGAAATCCTCAAGGAAATAAAAAGAGAAACACCCAGAACCAGTGTTTTTCCAGGCAGAAACAAGAGGTGACAGTATTTCCATCAATAAGTGCTCAAACCCATCCTAATGAAAGCACTACTGACGTATATAATAGAATGTATAAAAAAGAAAATAAACAATACAAAATAGTCTCTGTCATTAAGACTTCGCAAAAGTCACAGCACTTGTCAGTGTCTCTGCATTAGTCAGTTTGATAAGATCTTGATAACTTTTCAGAGTCAAATAGAGAAATTGTTCTTAACAAACAAACAAAAAAGACAGGAAAAAATATAACTGCTTCTTTAGGCAATTGCTTTCTAGGAATTTGAGAGTATTTTCATTTATTGTCGATTCTTTAAAGTATAGTTGGAATACTTTTATACCCTAAATATCCAAAGATACTGGTATTCTTTCTGTCTTATAAAAGTCATTCAGGGTTCACTGATTCAGCCCTTTTGAGATTACTCCAATTAAAACTCCAGGTATAAATTCATATATGCACAAAAGACTTTCCCAAACTTCCTCAAAAAGGAGTAGCATTTTGTTGAAGTGTAATGACTTTGTCATTTGTGTAAAATTTACACTGTAGACCAGTGACTTTTTTTATTCTTCAAGGTTTTAGGTTGTTTTGTGTGCATTAAGACTTAAAACCTACCTGTGATTCAATCCAATAAACAAGCTAAACAATTCCCTCATTTCTAGTCATGCACTGCATGTCAGAAGCTGAATGTACCTTGATCTTAGGTGGGCAGTAGCCAAGGAAGTTGTTCTCAGCTCAAAGCTCTTCTACCATACCATGCTCTTTCAGCCTAAAGTACACACAGCCACAGCTTTTCCATGGGGCACCACCACAGAGGGAGGCTACAGGGCCAACAGACATTGCAGATTTACTAGAGAGGTTTCCCCAAATCTCCCCAGTCCCATTCTCTGCTCATGAACCCCTGCTAGCACTACAGTATTTCAGTAGTGGTAGCTGTGGATGCTGTTCATCTACAATACCAATAAAATGTCAACTACTATATTCAGACTAACTGTAGACTGAACTTCATATACAAGTTTGAACTGAAGATTTCTCTGGCATCTGCACAAATGAGAAAAAGATGCATTAAATAAAGGAAAAGAGAAACCCAAATACTGAAGTCTAACTCTTCTTATTACATCTTGAAGATAAGGATATATTACTTCTTCATTTACTTGTTTTGATATGAAATTGCAAGGTAGCTCCAAACATTTCCTAGTCCTTCACTACCTCAACACAGAAAAAAAAAAAAAGTGAAAATTTCAAAATATGCTGTACTTAGCTCATATAAAACTGAAAGATTTTCCGCTCTCATCACTGACTCTAGGAATGGTCATATCTAACATATATGAATGTTGTTATGAAATATTTTCACAAGACTACGAAGATAGTACATCTAAATACAATATTAATTATCTTTTGTCTAATGCTGTGATTAACCTATAATGCCATCAGTGGGGAGAGGGAACCTTGAAAAATTACATACAATTTTTAATGCATTAGAATATTTTAGCAAAAATATAAAATTACTTTTCATACATTTAGCTCTTTTCAAGGTAAAATAAAAAGTCTATCTTGTATAATGAATAGAGTGGAACTCATTTGTTTTGCTTTTCACATATTATTTCTGTATATGGCAAGATTTGTAAGATTTAATGACATTTCCAGAAAATGCTTTGTTCTTCGGACTCCTATAAGACACCATGAGCCCACTAGAAAATAACAGCTCATAAAGTCACTTTTTCTTCCACAATTCTTTTGCATCATACCCCATCTAGAGTGTCACTTGTAAGAGATATTTCATTAGAGCTTTCTACTAAATGTGCTCTGCTGTATAGGAGACCAAGGCTTCATTCTTAACACTGTAGTCTTTGGAGCAGCAGTAGGCTGCATTAGCTTGTGACTTAAAAACAAGGCAGTGCACACCACTCCTCTCACATTATTGCAGAACTCAATTTACAATTTAAACTATGATGTTCTCTAACTCTGGTATTTAATTAATCTGCTAAAGTAATCTCTGTCATTCCAAGAAGGATAAGGAAGATGTTGGAAAAGTCATAACTGGTATGATTTCCACGTTATATATATATATATCTTATCCCAACGAAACACACTAAAATGCCTTTTCTTTATCCCTGCCATGAGGAAACAGAAATATATGGTTTGATTTTTTTTTTTTTTAAGTATTATTCAATTAGCTAATATAGCCTGATTAATACTCAGTAATAGTGTATGTATAGTTTAAAACAGTCACTGATGTTAACTTGCATTACTTCACAGTATTACTGTCACTGACACTGTGTCCTGTTTTTCAGTAGCTATACACTTTTTTTCTTAAAGGCCTCCAAACTTAACCATTAGGAGTTTGTAAAAACTACATGTTTATAAAACCATGGTGACCATAAGTGCTTTATCAAATAGCAGTTAAATAGTAGCCATCATTTTTTAACATAAACCTGTTGATTACAGATGGTCCAGATTTAGGATTCCTGGAAACAATTTTTTCAATTGTCAGGTAAGTATTGGCCATGGACATAATATTAATAACCAGATGTGCAAAGTAGAAATAGCAATATATTTCCAGTGTTTCTGTACAGAATCTATCACAATGTTTAGAAGAATTCAGCAATGAAATTCTGTAATGCACTTTGAAGAAATAGGCAAAGAGAGGAATCACTGCTTCAGCATTTTACATCCAGGTCCATCTTTGTCCTCTATTAAAATTCCCTTAGAGTAGATATTATTTTTCATGTAGTACATCAAAGGATAATGTCTTGCCAAATGTTTCTTTGAGATTATTATAGAACTTTGAGTTTCATTCTGTATTATACTTATCAGACTCCTTGCAGAGTGTGATTCATCATCACATATCTTCAGTGTCCTTCTTAAATCAGGCCTTCTTGCAACATTCACTTTCAACCTTGAGAACTGTGCATCCAACGAGAGATATTTACCCCCTCAACCTATCTAGTAGGTACTCTTTCTTCAATTTACAGAAGTATACTGCTCAGGAGGATCTTTGCCCTACATGCTGTAGCATACCAGAAAGGTCCAAAGAGATTTTGATAATAATTAAGGACATTATTTACCTGCAACAGCAACCTGAAACTCATAGAATGAGTAGTTAGGGAAATAAATCAGTGAATAGACATTCAGAACTGATATTTAATATATGATTCTTTTTCTTAATCTAAATTTTCTTAAAATGCTTCTATTCAGTTAACAATGCATAAAGTAATTTAATTTGGCAGAACTTCTACCGTTGAAAGAATACAGTGTCCTGAATCTGTTTTTCCTTATGCAAAGACTTCCTTTTGGCTGTCAGGATACAAGGCATACACCATTCCTATACCAGTAAGCAAAATTCAGAGAACGTATATAAATATAAAGGAAAAGGATGTATACTTCCTATTGGTAAACGAGGCTGAGGTTTAATTAAAGTAAACTGGTTATGCTTAGGCAGTCTAATTGTCATGCAAATTACACTAACCTATACTCTCCCGATTTGGCTAAATCTGTTCTTCCTTAAA
>VXAV01009057.1:40425-51019 GCA_013399715.1 Alectura lathami | reverse complement strand
AAAAAAAAAAAAAAAAAAAAAAAAGAGGGAGGGAGGGAGCTGCTGACAGCCCACACACTGGATGATAAGTTTCTTTCTGAAATGAGGAAAGTAAAACAACACTCAGCAGTGATGAAAAGAAGTAAAAGAGCAGCCCTGAACTATCACTTCTCTCTGTTGCAGGGACTGGCTCCACGCCCAAGGCAAAATTACATCTAAACTCTCACAAGCAGCTGAGCGAGAAATGCTCGAGTGTGCAGAGACTATCTGAGCGGAAGTTCCCATTTATACTCGATGCTAAAAGCATCTGAAGATCCTAACCTCAGGATTTGGTGTAAATGTTATAAATATATATATATTTTTTTGCAGTCTTGCACGGCCTAATGTAGTATTGTTCAGCAATGCAGAAGTGTCCCTATAGGAAACTTAAAACCCTTATTCAAGAAAGCTGCAGCCCAGAAGTGGCTCTCCAGTGCTGTGTTCTCACATCTGCACTTCACTAACAGCAGGAAACCTCTATGCTCTTCCCAAAAAAGCAGCTGGTCTCTGATATTCACCACTGTGAGGTACCACTAACCTTAGGAGCTTAGTTTTAAACATCAGGATCAGGGGGTGTTTGCTGATACTGCAACATCGAAAATGACCTGAAACTACATTTTTAGAGATGTGAATTAAAAAGCTACAAAATCCTGAGTTTCTAAACAGACTTTAATATATAATTAAATGAATTTAAAAGAAAACTCCTGCATGCACAGGTTATTTTATAGCTGCAATATATGCAGGATTTTCACACTTTCCACGGAAGCAATCTCTACTGCCCACTCCCAGAGATGGGAAACTGAATGAGAATAATCATGAGGTTGAGCAAGTAAGGCACCTCTGCAGCTATGTCCTACAGGAGGGAGTGAATCTGCCTATCAGTTGCAAGACAGACAGATATTTAATTTGTTAAAATGATGAATCCACTGGTTCATTACAATCTGGAGAGGGAAGCTCTTCAGACAGTTGAAATCAAACTACAGTTCTTACTTTCATGTCCATATTTGTGTTTTTTTCACTCCAACAATAGATAACATTGCCAGCCTTCTAAAGCAATGTTGTTGGCTGTTCTTTATGCTGAGAGAGGGTCACTGCCTGTGAGATCATCTTGTCTGAGAATAATCAACATACTGTACTCAACTCTTATCACAGAAAAGAGAGCTGCTTTTGTTTCCTCTCCATTTCAAGCTTAATTTTCTCAATCCTAGTTTTAAAGGGTCTCACAGATGTATCAACTCTGTGTTGCTTGATAATGGAATTTCATTAGTCTAAGGTAACATTTCAGTTTTTGTTTTAATCATTTCTAGTGGTATTGCTTCCTGCAGGGAAGAATTTTTTTAAGTCTATGACACATCACTGTGTATAGTAAAGACCACCCTTTGGAGGACTTAAGAAAAAAATCACACACGTCATTGATATCTACTCATACTGCAAAAAGTGGGCAAGAGTAACATGGAATAAAGCAGTCAGAGAATGGTCAGCTTTTGCAAAAGAGAGTAATTGGAGGATAAGGCATGTTCTGAAGCTGTTAAGGCAAACTGTTTGGCATAGAAGAGCAATTCCAATTTCTATGTCTGTAGTCCATAAATAAATCTGTGGCACTTCTCTGTGAACCAAACTTAGAAATAAGTATGTATATGAATACGGTTCAAGCCTGTATGAATACACTGCAACATTATTTGCAATAACCCTTAAACAGAACTCAAAATATTCAGCAACATTTAATACAGGAGAACTTGAGAAATCGATAACAAAATTCTCCCGACCAAGCTGCCAAAGTCCATCTCTGTATTTTCTGTTACCTAGCATTCCTATGAATTCAGATTTACCTTGGCCAGCTGATTCCACTAACATCAATTCCTAGCTCCCAAATGCTATTTAATTAATTATTCTAGTGGAAGTTAACACCTAGAATGCAAGTCCAAGTGTCTAAACACAGAATGCTCAATGTTTATTTCTATAGTTGTTTTATTGACACATATACAGAGGACTTAAGCAATCAAAAACTTTGTAAGATATTGAAATGTTTGACAAAACTAGTTCTGCATCTGCTAATTCCCTTCCTTTTGAGCTCAAAGGCAAACCATTTATTTTATCAGTTTTTTTTATAAATCTATGTCAAGCTTAATATCACAGCTTAAAATTATGGCTTCCTGCTATATACAAACAAGAATGAATTTTTATTTATTAGAAACATCAAGAAGAGTGACGTCAATCTTAATAATGTGATTAAGAAAAGCCACTGGACACATTTAAATTTTATGTTATTTAGATATTCATATTTTCCATTAAAGAAAGGAGTATTACAAGAATGTACTGTCAACAGAAAAATTCATTTCAACCCAAGAGATTATTTACCTGTGTTTCACCATTTCTTCTTTGCATTTTAAGATTTTCTGCAATTCTATGATCACAAATAACAGCATTGTGCTGGCACATGAAACAGAAACAGAAACTGAATGGTGTTTATTCATTGCTTAAGCTAAAGAAAGCGCATAGTGCATAAAGCACATGCATTAGCTATAAAAATTCTGTCAGCTTTAATAATTTACGTTATTATTAGTAACACTGTGTGAGCAGGCATGTTTCCCAGGATTCACTAAACACAAGGTAGAGCCCAAAATTCATGCCTTTCCTGTGGTTAGTCTTTATTATTGCATGGAAAATAACAAAACAGTTTAACAGTTACAAATATATTTGTTTCTGTATAGACCTCCACAAACTTACCTGCTGGTAGTTTTTCTCCCTTAGGATGCCCTAATCTCTTCTCTTCAACAGAACCATTCCTACTTCTTTTATATTTAGGTCATGGTAATGAGTTACCTGCCTCAGTGAGTCATTGTGCTGCTATTGACAATTCTTATGATTTTATCATGAGATACTATATTTAAGTGTCAAAATATATTACCTTCCTGCAGTCAGACATGATGCTTTCCATACTTTGAAAATGACTACTGGTCAATTTTCTATACTGATATTTGCTGCAGAAGCAGTTACAAGTGTAAATACCCACTNTCCCATCTTTTTTTTTTTTTTTAATGTATATTTAATATACATATTTTTTTAAAGCCAAGCTTCCCTGAGAGTTAATGGCCACCTCCTACATTTGATTTTATGCTTACTGGGCTGAATAGTAAGACTGCTCAGGAATCCGTATCTAAGGCCATCCTTCTTGCTGCAGAGTGAGGGGACTGGTGGCTCTGGAGCACATAACTTTGAAGCTCTGTAAGCCTGGCATAAACTGATTCTCCAAGAGTTTCCTGTTACGTTTATTTGCATCAAGGCTTATGTAAGAAGGAATGACGGCTTACTCAGCAGCCCAAGAATCTTAATACTTTGTTTTTTTTTTTTCTCCTCACTTGCTTGAAATTATCTCAGACTTTGGCAGTCGTGATATTTGTAAACTTCATTCTGCTACTAACATTTGGTGCTCTCATGCACTTTTTTAATGAGTTTCGGTATCCAGTCAGTTTTACTGGAAAAACAGATGGTGATGTGTAAGAAGAATGGGACAGTTTGCAGGAAGTTGAAGATAATGCAGAAAAATGTATTTTGTGAAGGGAGAAAAAGCTGTGCAGAAAGAGATTATAAGTTGTAATAGATAAGTCTAAGAGCAGTTGTAAAATTGTTTAAGAGCAGTCAAAAATACATTAATATTAGGAATTACTAGAGAAAGAATATAAAAAAACATTGATATTCCCCTTTTAAATTCTTTGAATTCCCTCTTCTTGAACGCTGTATCACATTTTAAAAGGATATAGAAGAAAAGAAAGTTTACAGTGCCATAGCTGAGATGATGAAAGACATGGAACAGATTCTGCATGGGACATGACCAAATATACTAGGATTCTGGATTCTGAAAAACAAATAGAGGAGAGCAAAATAATGGAATTCCATAAAATAACAAGTGATATAGAGAAAAAATTAATAGGAATTGACCAGTTTTTGCTATTTCTCTATATAAAAGCATTAGAAAGAACAAAGATCACAAAAGGAAACACTTCTTCAGGAAACATGTAGTTTTTTGGAAGAGCAGTTCAGTAAATGTTACTAAATATAAATCCACTTTGGGGACATAAAGTCACCTGTGATTAAAATAGTCAGAGACTGGACAAGTGACTAGCTAGGGGAATAATCTTGTGCAGTTGCCTTGCTCTAAGCTCTTTGGTGTGTTTGTATAATTACTGTTGGAAGAGAATACCAGCACAAACAATCCCATGGTGATACTGAACCATCATCATTCTTCTTAGGTTAACAGAGGCATTAATCATGATAAAAGAAGGTATCTGGGTGAACCTGCATCAAATACTGAAGAAACAAACTAGTTGAATGAAAAACTATCAAGAGTACCCCAAAAAAAAANAAAAACTATCAAGAGTACCCCAAAAAAAAAAAAAAATCCCAAAGAAGTCCTAAGTTAAACAGTGGAGAGTAAATCAATAAACTACTATTAAACTTTATTCTTTTTCTACATTCCTTCCTACATATCCATTCTGTGCTGCTACAGGAGAAGGATACTGCAGGATACTGCTCTTAAGGATGCCTGAAATAATTTGCAATACAATCCATTTAAGGCAACGTGTTAACTAGGTCTTTGGAGCAACTAATCTTCCTAGTAAAAGACCTCCTAGTGAACTGAAAACTCAGATGGCATGGTGATATCAGAAGAAAGTTGAAAGAGTTAATACATAGTTAACATTGTGAGACATAAGGAAGCTTACAATTTTGATTTTGAATTTCTGCATCAATTTTGGACTTAAATCTGAAAACAAGTGCACAAAAAGAAAATGGAGAGCACATCCCAAAAACAGTGAATAATGTTCAAAACAGAACTCCTAAATACTTAACATTGTTGGAGGTGGAGTCACAAGAAAATAATTAACCCTTTCCTAATTTGCTTGGTATCTGCATACTGTATGGGATCATAGAATGGCTTAGGTTGGGAGGGACTGGGATCTTTAAATGCTTCCGGTACCAGCTGGTTACATAACATATTTCCTTTTAAAATTAGATATATATATACGTACACTCACATATGCTTACACCTCAACATCTCCCACTTTTAATTCAAGAAATGTAAAAAGATTTGTTGAGTCAATGGAGATGTTTTCCAATAATAGCATAAAACAGACAATTCTATGAGTGGTCTAGGAGCTTAGGAGTTTAGAAAACAATAAATCAAGTATCACTTGTGGAACCCTGCCAGACAATGCACCATTTACTACTGTAATAAAAGCAAAATATCTACGTAACAAGATTCCACCCTATCCAACCCTAATGCAGATGGAAACAATTTATTTTCCTATTGTTAAACAGTTTACAGCCTATCAAGGCTGTACAGTAAAATAAGAAGACAAATAAAAAACAGTGGATTTATTCTTCCACAAAACATTTTTCAAAGTTAACCTTCATGACCAATGAATTCAATGAACAGAAATATTTGACTGAGAGCTCTATACATATGTATGTTTGAACACACACAGCTGTGTATGGTGTACACATACATAAATTCTTCTTTCCTATTCCCACCTTTTCTGGATTAATTTTCTACCTCTTAAATGAACAGCTAAATAATATTTCCTTTGATCATTGTTTATGTATTTATTTGGCCAAAGATAGATGGCCGCAGGGGAATTATTTCAGTATTTGAATCCTTGATTTTGTGATTGTAGCAATTAAATTTTAAGGGACATATTAACTGCCACTGCAAATTCTTTTGCATTAAATACTGTTTATTTGCTTATACCCCAAAAATTCAATATAGGGGAATATTCTCTAAGTTATCTAACAGCTAAAATTCCAGGGCAGACACAGAGAAGTGGAACAAAATCTAAAGGTAGGCAGATTTGCCACCCCCTCAAAATAGCTTGTATTTTCTTTTTTTCCCCTAATATTTATTTTTATTGTATGGCATAAAGTGGCCTTCTCAAAAAACAATATGAAACTTAACACATCTTTGTTACAATTTCCACTAATTTGACAAAGTTGGGGCTAAGATCCTATTTGAGATAGTGTACAGTTGGGTGCATTTTACGCTTATACAGAGCAGTAGTGAGTTTTGCGGGAATCTACTAATTCGGGACCCTTTTAAAGTTTTGTGCCTTTCTCAATATTACAGGTGAAGTGAAACGAAAATTACTCATTAATTCAGCTTTCCTCCTAACTAAAGCTGAGTCAATAGCCTCAAGCAACGTCAAAGAGAAATAGATTGCTGGCCATGTATATTTTTGGAGCATGCAACATGTTTCTTTTTTACTTGTGGAATGTAAAATTCTGAAAAGAATTACAGTTGGATTATCAACTGCATTTCCATTTTTTTCCTGATATCAGAAGACTCTAAACTTAAACTACTTAGACTACTTAAACTTCTCTGTTTTGCTTTGTGGATCTACCAGATTCCATGTAGTTATCAAATGAAATCACTTGAAGTTTGAAAGTATGTGTGAGCAAAGAAGCTGTGATTCTGAATTTGCTTTCAACAGCAATAAAGAGTAGTATTTGATCATAACCTGCCAGTAGAAAATTCTAGTTTCATCTTTAGGAAATATAAAATTACATAAGTTTAAAAAATGTGCTTTACATGTAAGAAAAATTAAATCTACCAGTGCAGACAACCAGAAAGGCAAAGAGTATTTTCTTTTCCTCAAAGAAACTCAATAACATCAATAAGCTCATTAAATGCAACAATTTACAGAGAAAGGAAACCTTGCAAGAGAACCCTGCCTACATTCCCAGAGGCTCTGTCACTGAGCTGTAAACCACGAAAGCTGCTTGTACTGCATCCAGATGCGGAGTCCTCAGTACAGAAAAGACATAGACCCGTTGGAGCACGTCCAGAGGAGGGCCACAGAAATTATCAAAGGGGTGGAACACCTCTGCTATGAGGACAGGCTGAGAGATTTGGGGCTGTTCAGTCTGGAGAAGAGAAGGCTCCAAGGAGACCTGATAGCAGCCTTCCAGTATCTAAAAGGGAGCTACAAGAAAGAAGGGGACAGACTCTTTAGCAGGGTCTGTTGTGACAGGACATGGGCAAATGGTTTCAAACTAAAAGAGGGAAGATTTAGCTTAGATATGAGGAAAAAGTTATTTACAATAAGGGTGGTGAAGCACTGGAATAGGTTGCCCAGAGAGGTGGTGGGTACCCTGTCCCTGGAAAGCTTCAAGATCAGGCTGGACAGGGCTCTGGGCAACCTGATCTTGCTGATCTAGCTGTAGGTGTCCCTGCTCATTGCAGGGGAGTTGGACTAGATGGCCTTTTAAGGTCTCTTCCAACTCAAGCAATTCTATGATTCTATGATTCTATGAATTTCTGATTGTCTGAAAAGGAACTTCCAATTACTTTCATTTCAAAGTGTCTGATTTTTCTAGGAAGTAGCTGTTTCTTATTATTTTTTTTATTATTTGCTGTTATTCATTAAAGACATAGAAGCAAAATTATTTTATGATAGCACGACAATGGCACCACACAACATTCAGTCACTCAGCATCAGCCTCATTCTGATGCCAGAGAAATCAATGAAGCACGATCAAAAATGGTTCAACATTAAGTATCTCTCTCCTATTCACCATTGACCAAGACATAAACTAATGATAATTCAAATGAAAACCCTGAGTTAACATTCACTGAACTATTTATCTTCTATGTTTAAGAGTGCAAGATATTTTTAGTTTTATCCTGCAAAGTCACAGACATTTTGTGCACTAACAGTTTAATTACTTTGGTTTCTCTCCTTTTCTTTCTAGAGGAGCTGTCACTAAGATTAAAATTGTTGTTCAAAGCACATCTAGGCAAGAAGGTGACTTTAGGGTTCGTTATCTAATTGATCAAACAACCCGCTAATTAAACGTAATTGGGTCTAATCAAAGTTTAGACACAATGCAGAAACACTGAAACTGTCAGCTAGGTGCATGAGACACAAGCCATTAAGGCGACTGGAGATCAGAATGTTCCTTAACTACACTAAAGCTAAGATTTTCAAAAGAGCCTAGCAGAGAGAATTGACTGTCTTCCTTACACTGCCCTGTATATCTAAGACCACGGTTTAAGGGTGCCTGCGCGTTAGTAATATGCTGTTTCGAAAGAATGCTCCTGCCAAGCTTGGTCAGCTCCTACAGTCTTCACTCAGCATGTATGAGTCTAGTGTAAAATCTAGGCTGACTTACCTAGGTGAATAGTCTTCTTCGTGGTTTCATTGCTAAAGTCAGACATACAGATCTGGTATATTCTTAGTGTTCAATAATAATAATAAAAATGTTTCCATTGTTTAAAAACAATAACCTGCAATTATATATATGCAAAACTGTCTTATGCTTTCTGTCTCTTAATTCTATAAAGAGTAGCATTTTATTTTTCATTAAGACCTATCCCCATTCTGAAAATACAAATAAGCAGTCAATGATGCCTCATCCCTGGACGTGTTCAAGGCCAGGCTGGATGGAGCATTGGTCATCCTGGTCCAGTGGAACCTGTCCCTGCCCATGGCAGGGTGACTGAAACTACATGAGCTTTTATGGTCCTTTCCAGCCTAAATCGTTCTCTAATTTCTACAACTTACAGCATTTGCTGATGTCTATAGCTCATCTAGAAAGAAAAGACCAGGTGAAGTTACTGTGTTCTCCATACAAACAGAACATTTTGCATACTCAGATAAGAAGGCAAAGACAGTGAGATCATTTGAGAATAAATTACAGTCTATGGTTGATAATACATGTTGGAAACAAGTAACATACACTTATGCCTATATGAACAATAAAAGGTTGGTCTCAATGATTCAGGACTAACCTATTCAATCAGGTGATAAGATATACCACGCTCAGAAGGTATATGCAAGGGTGAACGACATTATTTTTCATAACAGTTGTTATACATATTGAAGTAACATCTGGAGGCCCAAATCATGCCTATAATGCTGAAAGATACCTCAAAATTCACTTTAAAACTGAGAACAGATGCAAGATGATATTTTAATGCCATGTAATAAATCAGGAGCACAACTATGACCAAAAATCACTGGCATCACTATTCTCCTCTAACTTGTAGGTGAAAGCCCAGCTTTTTAATGATGTGGATAAAAACTCCAAGGCGTGAATCTGCCTGGTGTCATTCCTGATAAGAAACCAACAGTACATTGCCACACTGTAAATTGTCCTGGAGCTCAGCATAGTTTTTGCCTAATTTTATAGAGTGGCATCTCCAATATGGAAGAAATTAGCTACTAATACTATTCATACACAGCTTGCCACATATCCATTAACTGGTTGAATGTTTTTGAACATCTGATTACTAAGAAAGATAAGTAGCAATAACCACCAATAGACAGAATTATCTTCTGCTAGGTTATTTGCAGCCATTTGTCTGGATACAGTACAGATCTCTGGTAATAATTCACATGAAAGTATTACCAGAAGTCAAAGTAGGATGAATCTCATGCTCATTCAGTTTTATTTTTGAGTTGTTTTTAAAAGGAAATGTTAAAAAATAAAAATAAAATGTCCTAACCTGTATGTGCAAATAATCTTAAAGAAAAAATTCTTCCACACAGGTGGATAATGGTAGGACAAGGGGGAATGGGCTAAAACTGAAAGAGAGGAGGTTTAGGTTGGATGTTAGGAAGAAAATCTTCACTGAGAGAGTGGTGAGGCGCTGGCACAGGCTGCCCAGAGAAGCTGTGGCTGCCCCATCCCTGGCTGTGTTCAAGGCCAGGCTGGATGGGTTCCTGGGCAGTTTGATCTGGTGAGCCAGTGGCTGGCAGCCCTGTCCACGGCAGGGGGGTTGGAACTAGATGATCTCTGAGGTCCCTTCCAACCCAAGCCATTCTATGATTCTATGATTAGGTAATATTAGCCCATCAAAAAGAAATATTAGTTCAGAGACAGAAGTTGCCTGCTGTTCCAAAAGTTTAGCACAACATGTAGCTTCAGAGTCTACAGAGTCTACTGGATGGAGTAAAGGAAACAGATTTGTGGAAGAAACTTCATCTTGTAAATCTATGAGGCTTCAAGGTGTTCAGCCTGACAGAAGTGGAGGAATATTATCTACATCCAGTCTAAAGACCCTGTGAGAATTTAAAAAAAAAGTAATAAAAATTGCTTTACTGCACAACTAGGGCAGAGTCAAGGAAAATTCAAGAAATTGAAAGGGTAGATAAAACAGGCCACAACAGCAATGTTAGGTCAAGCAATACTATTCATCTACAGAGTCAGAATCACCTTTAGGCAGATGCCAACTTTGCTCATTCCAAGTTTTGTTTTTGCAATGCTGAAAATCTCAAGAGCTTACTAGAAAGAGGTCTGAGATGACAATCTTTTTTTTTCTCTTGCTTCAGCAACAAGGAATTCCCAGTCTGGGGGTTACATTTGCCTAGAGCTTTTTAGAATTGCATTTTGCATCTTTCCTTCCAAAGGTTTTGCAGGGGAAAGACATTTAAATCCTTGAATCCAATGTTATGCGTTATTTACTTATTATATCATGTATAGTAAGAACATTTTAAAAAAGAATTATAGACCAAAGGGTGAGAACTAGCAATGATGAAGCCTCAGCAGCTTTCCTGAAGACAATGGTTTAGCAAAAAAAAAA
>VXAV01009057.1:8884-20422 GCA_013399715.1 Alectura lathami | reverse complement strand
TTAGAAAACTCCTTAATATTGTAACAAAAAATAAATACTGACTTGTAATATTGTTCAACAAAAAAAAAATATAGACAACTACATGGATGACAGAAAATGATTCAAAAATAATCTACTGGATAAAAAAAAGTTCATTCTTAGAAGTATTTAAGAACAGCAAAAACATCCACGGAAACAGATGTGCAAAGGGATTCATTAAATAGGAGAAACAGTTTTTCTATTTAAGGAGCCACTATAGACAGTTTTCTATGCTGTTTTACCCCTGTCATTCCATGCAATGACATGTTTATAGTTCCTCACAAAACTCTTATTTTGTACTCCTGAGAGTTACTATAACACAAAAAATTCCAAGTATAATACAAAATTAAGTAGTTGCTTGTTGATAGGCAGTTTCCTCATACTTACATTCACTTTTTACACAGCATCATTGCTTTTATAGCAAAAATCGAGAGCCTGGTGTTTCCCACCATGGTAAAGCATGGTCATGATTTCACTCATTCTTCAATGATAATGCTCTAAAAGTAACCTTAGGAAAAAAAAAAAAAAAAAACTAATGAAAAATACCAGAAGCATATACTTGCATATCTATTTTCCCACTTACTTCAGTGAGCAGTCTTCTTTAAATAAGTCCAAGAACATGTATATTGAAAATAGAAGAGAGTTTTTTCATGTATTTTTTTTATAAATGTCTAACAATAGGCTTTCCTACAGAAAGAAGAAAGTGGAAAATATGCCAAAGTAGTTACTGGAGGAAAACCTTTGGAAATCAGCAAAAACCACAGAAAGAAATTTCTCTTACCAAGGAGAACTGCATAGAAACCTTTTGAAAACAGTCAATAGTATCAGCTCAATGCTCAGCTCCTTAAGTGCACTGATTTTACTTCAGACTTATGCCAGTATAACAGATCAACATTTGGTCCTTCATCTTTAAATGCGTTCTAATAGCTTATTAATGCAACAAGTAACACAAGGTCATTGAAGTTATAATTAGGCATTTTTAATTGTTCTCAAAGCAGTTAATTTTATAAATTGTAATGGGATGAAAAAATTTGCAGTAAAAGGAAGACTTACTAGAGAAAAAAATAGATATGGTGGCATGACCTACCATGTTGACATAGTAAATAAATAAGGACAAGAAATGAATAGCTGCACAGTTCCTCCTCTTTTTAATAAATATTCAGTGTTTGGCTATTCAAATATATCACTAACAGGGTGGCACTCCACAGCCAAATGAAAGGGGGCTGTTTTAGGTGATCCATGTTACTACATCTGGACCTGAACTGCAATTCTAGAAGGGCACAAGTTTGCTGTAAGTACCATGCCTTATCTGCTTGCTTCTGTGAAAGTTTTGCACACCCAGTGTGCTATTTCCACACAAGGCTTTCAACCATCCCAGAGGGTGCAGACAGAAAATGTTATTCCATACAGTTTCTTAAATATAGAAATGTATCTTTCTGTCTTACAATTAAATATGAAGAAGTTAAGTTAAATCTCACCTCGGAATAACTGCTTACTCACTGTGCAGTAAAACTAGCTATCAGTGTTTTGTTGCTGATTTGAAAAGGCATTCTTGTCAATTTCCATTCCACTCAATTGTTGACATATTCTGCTATTTCAGAGCTTTATTTTATACACTTATCAGAATATAACATTTATACACTAAGTAAGTGGCCAAGCATCCATGATCCTTGATTATTCACAGTAAGGTCATAACTACATTTTTTTCTGATCTCTAACCTAGTAAAATCCTCACTAAGGCTTATTCCTCTGTATCACTCCTATAATTTTTGTATATAGTGCACATCTGATTTTTCTTCTTTAAGAATGCCAGATGGAAACAAAACAAAGAATAGTTGCAACTTTGGTACGTTCATATTTTTATACTTCTGCATTTGAGTTAAGCAGACGGAGATTAGGTAATTTTGCATAGCTATACTCCAAAACAACTTGAGTTAAGGTATAAATACCGATTTCTAAAATGATATTCTGGGCATTTCAATGTGATCTGCTACAGCAAAGAAATTCACTCACATACTTGTATTATTGATTGGAAATGTTTTGTACATCTAATCAATAAACTAGTTAATCTATGTTGAACCAATATTCTAGACTATTTGTCTTATTCAACCTAAGTATTACAGAGCTGTGGGTGATTCATTTCACAGCAACAGTATCGCGTGAGAAATAGTTCTGGTGTCTTTTCAATGTGAGTGTGTGTGTGTGAGTGTGTGAGTGTGTGTGTGTGAGTGTGTGTGTGTGAGTGTGTGTGTGTGTGTGTGTTTATAAGCACACAATGGCTTCAAAAATATTTTCCTCGCCCAATATTCCCCCCATTTTATGGCCAGTTCTATTGACTAGTAATTATAGTGTCCAGACACTCGTCTGACAAATGGATGTTTATTTTTTACTAAGAAAGATTTGACATGGTTTGTTCATCTATAAACACACATTTTTGTGTTGTAGACACAAATATGCATTTGTGTTAGCTTTCATCCCTGCTGTGTTTGTACAACACAGTATGACATTCACAAACTGAAAGAAAAGAGATTGAAGTGAAGAACATTTGATAGTGTTGTCTAGCATTTTAAATACAGTGAAATTAATAAATGAGTGCTAACTTCATCGACTGTTAAGCTCAGTGTGGTTGAAGTGAAACAAAGAGATTGAGACAGACAGAAAAAAAAGTGAAACTCAGGTGAAAATCAACTCTCTCATGTTGTGTACAAAGCAATAGGATGAGTATTATTGAATTATACTGAACTCTATCATTAGTTTCAGACTTAGATTTCCCCTCCCTACTATGGTATCCGATCTACTTTCAGCTTAATAATACTTAAAAGGAATTTTGCTGTAGGTCCCATGTCTTATCTGCTATACCATAATTTGTGATCATCAATGGAATAGGTACACATTATCTCTGAAAAAAAAAAAAAAAAAAAAAAATCTTTGTTTGGGAGATCAGGCTGCAGCNTTATGGTGGAATTATGCTGTGGAACATCTCTCGAGTAATTCCAGTTCCATCCAACAGATGCATTGATGCTCTTACACAACTGTGCTTCTCATTATAAAACACAAACCTACTCAAAGTCATTATGATGATATGGAAATCTTGCTAAATTGGCAAAATGATTACTATGGAGCAACACACAAATCAGTTTACTTTTAAGACATTACACACTGTCCAGCAGTCATGCACAAAGAATATCATTTTCTGCACTTGTAAATTTCTGCCAAAATATGTTTGAATTAGAATATTAATGAATCAATCTCAGGTAATAAATTGCTCTGGTTGTTTTTTGTTTGTTTCTTTCTTTCTTTTTTGGAATAAAATCTGCATTAAATCTAATAGAACTAAAATCTAATTTTCAACCTACAGTAATTTAGCGTATTATTAATACTTCACCATAGGTAGTACAAACAAATGCTCTCTCTTTAAGCAATGCATATTACGTTTGGTTGGAAAATCATAACATCATAAAGATAATAGAAAGTTAGGTTTAACTGAAATGAGCTTCAAATGGGATTTTATATATTATTTGTTAAACCAGCTTGTTGCTTTTCTCTAATAAACAGTTTCAAGTTAGAAAACGCAGGATTGTCCTAAGTAAAAGCACTGGTAGGAATGCAGTGTGCCATCATCTATTTGCATGTATTACAGATAAACTAATTTCTAAGTGTATATGAAAAAAGTGAATGCAAGGTGGAGACTGACAAGCAAGAACTGATGCATAACTGATATTAACTGCAACATACTGAGTAGAAATCGATGAAGCTTGTGTTACTGGGAGGTGCAATGCAAAGTTACCTGAACAACAGGGAAAAAAACTGAAATTGTTGTTGAAAGCTGAAAAAGACCAGAAAACCATCAGTGTAGGGTCACTAGAAATTAAAGATCAAAGGATTTTCATTGTGTGCTACTGTAGCAGTGTAGTCTACTCATATACAGCAAAGTAGTTCAAAATATTTGTTGTTTTCCTGCCTATAAATTGTTCATAAAATAATGATCTGTTTTTCCGCTAATAATGATGCTTTCAATAATTCTCATAAAAAATACAACTAAAACTAAAGAAGGCCTATATGCTGACTGATTATGTGTGATTGGTCATCTAGGTCATACAATACAATGTTCCAGCTTTAACAGGTGAAAACAGGCCAGAATGGTCTCTGGAAGTCTTTGGAAAAAGAAACTGAGGTTTCAGACCACAAAAAGATATCAAAATCCTTTTCTTTCCTCAGAAAATGACGTGATTTGGAAATGACTTCCAATTTAAAATTAGTCTCTACCAGGGATGTTTGCTTTCTTCCTGTTATACCGACTACTGTGATGTGAATTATGCTATTCCAGATTTACACCCCAATTTTCCAAAATATCTAAAACCACATTCATGCAAAAATATGCACACAAGTTTAATGAAATAGACTGATAGAAAAGGTCACAAACATGGCAAAAGGCAGAGGTGGTATTTTTGAAAACACTATTTTTACTAGCTACCCAGCTGTATGTGTCCTTATTAGGATATGAAGGTTCAACTTGTAAAGTGTTCCATGCAGAAAATACAATGCCCTGAGATGTAGGCATTTGTGGATTGCAAATCTGGAATTGAGCAAAGTAGGCATCTACTAGGCCTTACAATGTCTCAAAGCAGACTCAGACTTTGTAAGCTGGATAACTAGTTCAGTCTTTGAGAAACTTTTGCATGCAGAATTTTACCATCTGAAGTATTAAATTATGTTGCCTGTGAAGGGAGATGTACTTGAATTATCTACAAACTAAGGCCCTCTTTTTTTTTTTTTTTTTTTTTGGATTCTCAAATGAAGAACTGTGATACTTACTGAAATGTCCTCTTTTTTTTTTTTTTTTTCTTCATATTTTAATTCTAAACTTATTTATTATACTTCATTAGATCCAGAGTAATATATATATCCGTATATATATACATGTATATAATAATCCATAAAGGTTCTGCTTTATATAATTAGGGATATATCCTCTTGATAAAAAGCTAATTATTTAAAGGACTAGGAATACAAACATTTTTCTTTTGCATATAATATAGTGGTTAGACTATTTGCAAGAAAAAAGAGAAACTTGTTTCAAGGACCATTTCAACGTGTGGGAATGCACTTCATCTCTTTCAGAAAAGAAATATAGACTTCAGGGACCTGAAGCAGAACCACTTTTGCTAGCTATGCAAAACTTTGGGGGCAAGACAGAGAAGAAGGGACTCACCAACTGGTCGTTAGTCTTTGGAAAGTTATGGTTTGGAAAGGATTCTGATTCATTTATTTTGGATTAATACTTTAGTAGCTGGACTATATAAAAGGTACAAGCCCCTCAATATAGAATCATAGAATCGTTTGAGTTGGAAGGGACCTTTAAAGGCCATCTAGTCCAACTCCCCTGCAGTGAACAGGGACACCTACAGCTGGATCAGGTTGCTCAGAGCCCTGTCCAGCCTGGCCCTGAAGCTCTCCAGGGATGAGGCATCCACCATCTCTCTAGGCAACCTGTTCCAGTGCTTGAGCACCCTTACCATAAAAAAACTTCTTCCTTATATCCAGACTAAATCTCCCCTCTCTCGATTTGAAACCATTTCCCCTAGTCCTACCACAACAGACCCTGATAAAGAGTCTGTCCCCTTCTTTCTTGTAGCCCCCCTTTAGATACTGACAGGCCGCTATCAGGTCTCCCCAGAACCTTCTCTTTCCCAGACTGAACAGCCCCAACTATCTCAGCCTGTTCTCATAGGGGAGGTGTTCCATTCCATGGATCATGTTTCTGGCCCTCCTCTGGACACGGTCCAACAGGTCCATGCCCCTCCTGTACTGAGGACTCCAGACCTCGATGCAGTGTTCCAGGTGATGTCACACCAGCACACAGCAGAGGGGCAGGGTCACCTCCCTTACTCTGCTGGCCAATCTTCTTTTGATGCAGCCCTAGTTACAGTTGGCTTTCTGGGCTGCGAGGGCCCACTGCTGGCTCATGTCCAGCTTGTCATCCACCAGTACCCCCAAGTCCTTGCATTTCGCTTTGCTGAAGCTCATGAGGTTAGCCTGGGCCCACTGCTCCAGCCTGTCTAGGTTTCTCAGGATGGCATCCCATTCCTCATATCTGTCGACCACATCACACAGCTTGGTGCCATCTGAAAACTTGCTGAGAGTGCACTCTATCCCACTGTCAACGTTACTGATGAAGATATTAAAGATTATTAGTCCCAGAAAGGATCCCTGAGGGACACCACTCATCACTGATCTCCATCTGGACATTTAGCCATTGACCACCAGTCTCTGGGTACGATCTTGCAACCAGTTCCTTATCCGTCAAAGAGTCCACTAATCAAATCCATATATTTCCAGTTTAGAGAGAAGGATGTTATGAGGGCGACAGTGTCAAAGGCCTTCCTGAATTCCAGACAGATGATATCTGCAGCTTTTCCCTTGTCCACCGATACAGTTATGCCGTTGTAGAAGGCCACTTGGTTGGTCAGGCAGGACTAGCCCTTGATGAAGCCATGTTGATTGTCTCGCATCACCTACATGTCCTCCATGTGCCTTAGCATAGCTTCCACAGGAGGATCTGTTCCATGATCTTCCCCGGCACAGAGGTGAGGCTGACAGGTCGGTAGTTCCCTGGGTCATCCTTTCAACTGTTCTTAAAAATGGGTGCAACACTACCCTTCTTCCAGTCACCAAGGACTTCACCTGACTGCCACGACTTCTCAAATATCCTATAAACCCAAAGCCAGTCTGGAAAACAGTTTTAGTCTTTACAGTCTATGTTAGAAACTGTGCTCCAGAGTTTTTCAAAGACCTGAAATTATGTACGTTTAGAGAATTGTAGAATAATTTGGGTTGGAAGGCACCTTAATGATCATGTAGTTCCAAGTCCCTTGACATGGACAAGAACACCCTGCACTTGACCAGGTTGCCCAAAGCCCCATCCAGCCTGGCCTTGAACACTTCCAAGGGCATCCACAGCTTCTCTAGGCAACCTGTTCCGGTGCTTTACTACCCTCACACATGTATTGATTAGTACCCTGGAACACACTGTAGAAAACAGCAGAAATGTTCTATCTACTTCAAGGCATGAATACCTTTTCAACTGAGTTCAAAAAGAGATTCAAGTCCAGATTAAACCTACAGTAGGAAAGAAACCTGCTTTTTTATCTTAGGTGGTTGCCTAGTACTTTATGGAGGACCAAAAAGACCTCATTGAGTCTGTACACAATTTTCAGGCTTTTAAAAGACTCCTAAAGAGTCCTAAAAAGACAATTATAAATAGCATTTAAATGATTATAGACTATAAGCTGCATTGCTTTTTAAATTTCTGTCTGAGCTTTTGTATTATTTCCTATTAAATGCAATTTTATTGAAGGGTAGGGAAAGAAGAGCAGAGTAGGGAAAGGAAGAGGAAGGGAACGGAATCACACCTTGTGTGATTGCAGTTGAGCAGGACTATACTGTACAGGAACTCATGGGGCAATCTCTCCAATGAACAGCTAATTGTGCTGTAGATCTGATTAACTTGCCTGCCAAGAATGAACATAGGACAGGTGATGGTGACAGTTCAAAACACATGGTACAAAATAAAATCTGTACCATATTTTTTTCTTGTATTCAATAACATAAGAAAATCTACAATGTCTGTTCTGAAGTTCTGAGTGCAGAGAATAAGAATAAAGAATTATTCTAGGAACACAATGTTATGGAACTTTCCAAAATATTCAAAACTGTAATTTGAATTACAATCTCTGTGGATCAAAATTTCAGAAAGCTACCAAAGCATTACAGAAGGAACTTGAAAATCTTCAGGATTTTTCCTATGAAAATGTGTATATAAATGTGAAATTAAAAAACAAATAAAACTGTTATTTTCCCCCATTCTTCTAATTATCTCCAGAAATAACATTATTAATATTGTTATTCCTTGACTGAGAACTTGTACAATGAGGCAAAGCTTCAACCTGGGAAACAGATTTTTGTACTCAAGCAATTAAAAACTCCTAACAAACACAAAACTGAAAAATTATGATGATATCAGAATTTAGAAATGGGAATTCAGAGTAAACCATGACTGACATACTACTACATCTTCATTTAAGATGTAGTTCTAATGCCTATGAAAAATGTTAAGTTCTTTCAGGAAGAATTTTACACGGGTGGATAATGGTAGGACAAGGGGGAATGGGCTAAAACTGAAAGAGGGGAGGTTTAGTTTGGACATCAGGAAGAAATTCTTCACTGGGAGAGTGGTGAGGCGCTGGCACAGGCTGCCCAGAGAAGCTGTGGCTGCCCCATCCCTGGCTGTGTTCAAGGCCAGGCTGGATGGGTTCCTGGGCAGTTTGATCTAGTGAGCTGGTGGCTGGCAGCCCTGTCCATGGCAGGGGGGTTGGAACTAGATGAGGTCCCTTCCAACCCTAGCCATTCTATGGTTCTATGATTCTATGATTCTTCACATTTACCCTGATACATATCCACCAGAACTCATAAGTGGTGCATTACAGCGACTGTGCTAAATAATACAGAGTGCTTTCAACATACACAACTCTCTGTCTCTTCTCTAGATAGATGTTATCTACTATTGTTTCCACAATTTGCATTTTCCTCAATCTAGATCATGCAATTTGGTCACAAGACGAAAATTCTTATCTGTTGACTTTCTAGTTGATGTAATAGCTGGTATACTTGAAATACATACAGCAGACTAATACACAATAGTAATTTTAATTATATTCAGGATTTTTTGTTGCTGTCAAAAACCTTAATGTAATTAGTGACAACTTAGAAATGGCAATGACATTGCCTCTTCATTCATATTTATTCATTAGAAAATCGACATGAAGCAGCTTAAAGAAGATAGGCATATAGTTCTGGAGTACAGTTAAAAATGAGTTAGAAACTGCAGAGAAAGAATACCTCATTTACAAATATTCATTCAATTTTTTGTTTATCAGCTAAGGTAGCAAAGAGAAACGTAATTATACAGAACTGATGTTTTCTCCAGTAGTAAAGGCAATGAGAAAGGAGCATTTTACAAACACCTCCAAGGGACTGATAAGTGATGACTGTAGTTATCTGCATCAGAGGCATAGACAAGAATCTTCTGGCCCACTGCTAATGCCATAAGCAACAAGATCATTCCACCTATAACAACAGCCATAGGAAAACACTTGTGGGCTAAACCATATATTTTTTTGACATATGCCATACTTCACATACTTCCAAAACACACACTATTAAGAGTTTTTTCCTCCTAAATATATGCTGTAGAATACTTTCTTAGGAACTAGCTAATTAATTTATATATTCATAATTCATATATATGTTTAAATGTATATAGTTTTGTATTCATAATTCAGTTGATTACTGACTGAATAGTGACAGACACCACTTCCCTGAGTAGTCACAAATATGATAAAAAATACAGAATACTACAGAAGGTTTCTTGACTGACTTTTTCCTATTTGTGAATGAAATTGTCAAAAGTGAAATAATTATAGAGCTAGTCTACAGGTTTATAGATTTTTTTGTATCGTATGTACAGATAACAATCCCTACACCCAACCTCAGAAATATGTGTAGCAGAATTGTCTTTACTGCAGCCATGGCAGAGTTAATTAAGCAAATGAAAATGTCTTCTTAAAAGTTTGTTTCTTTCTGTGCTTAGTCGCATCAGAGAGAAATAGAGCTAATGCTATGGTCTTATGAGTGCTTTATGCCTTCTGACAAACCAAACAAGGTTTGTCAGGAGAGGCTCTAGGCAGCATGGAACTGCAACAATTTTACATCTCGTTGATTACCACAATGAGAATTGAAAACAGTTCTTTGCTTTCCACACGATATAAAAAAATACTCTTGCAGATCTCAAAAAAATATGCAGGTCCTCCAGTTGAGAGGAGGACCATTTTCTTCTCCAGAGAGAAAATGAGGAAAAGCAACTTTGTACAGCATTGTTTTCTCATGAATTTGAGTCAAGCTCCTCTGACCTTTGTGAAGGCTAATAATAAAGCAATAAGATGACACACAGTAGAGCATGTCATTCTGTGAGTACTTCTGCAATAAGTTACATGGAACAAAAGGGTAGCTCAATGCCCCAAGGCTTTGGGGATATGCTTATTTTGTGGTAAGTGCATCCTGCATACCGACAGCATTACACAGAGTATTTGGAAATGCATGTCACAATAAAAAATATTTAAAGAATAAAAAACTAACAAAGCTGGTAAGATTTTTTTATTATTTTTTTTGCCTGTCATATCATTTCAGCCATTAATTGGTTTGATCTTCTGGAGAGATTTGTTATGAAATGAAAACTGATATTTTTTATTACTATTGCACAAGAAATCTCAAGTCTTTCTCCAGTTCTTCAGTGACCTGTTTTTGCTGGCTCCATCAACCACAATCCACAGAATGTTACCATTTTATGAGATTGACTCACATTCTAAGCACAGTAAAACAAACCCCAAAACCATACTGAATAATCTATGATGACAGCAGTAGAAGTCTGCTGCAAGCAGAGATTGCAAATGGCATATGTAGTGCCATGTGCTAAGCAAGCTGTGATATTCACTGGCCCTTTGAAATACCTAGCAACCTTCAGTAGCATTCGGGGTAGAAGTTTTCACCATTCTGCAGAATTAAATTCCTAATGAAAATGTTTACCCAGGATCAGTCCTGGGGCACTAAGGGACAGGTTTACTGACGGGAGTTGGTAGGTCAGGTTGGTAGGTGGATTTCATGACCTTGAAGGTTTTTGCAAACCGAGATGGTTCTATGATTCTATTTCCTCCACAAAATGTAAGAAATTCTAGAAGTCCTCTGTGCTCCTTGAATGCCAGCGGATGAAAGCACGCATGGCACAAAAGCAGAGCAAGTCCTTAGCTACTTACTACAATCACAGTGTCAAAACCAATTTAATTTAAAACAAACAAACAAAAAAATCTATGTTATATGACAATTACTCTTACCTACTGGTTGTTTGCTTGAGGGGGGGGTAATTAATGCTAACTATAACACTAATGGTATAATTACAATCCTTCGGTTAACATATATTAACCTGCTGCTTCACACAACATAGTCCATTATAAACTTATGGTAGCACTAAACACAAAAACCATACGCTTTTATTTGATTTTCCTTATTTTTTACATGGCATAAATGCATATAAATTAAACATTATAATATCACTTCATTTTAAAAATGCTTGTATATTTTTAACCAACTTCTAAGAGCTTGCTTAATCATAATTAGTGAACATTGATAAAAACTCAAAAGTGGAATTCTACAGAACTGCTGATATCATGCTGTGTTATGCTGTTACACACATATTATATGTAAATTAATCAAAATTAAATATAGCAGGTATGAAACTTTAATTAACTTTAAAACTTTTAAATAAAAATGCATTCCTAATATATATATACTGAGTCTCATTTATGTTGCACTAATGGCAAGCACATGGAGAAAAATATCTTCCAAGATTTAAAGATAACTGACAAAAATAGAAATTTCTCTCAAGTTCAGCTTTTTTTTTTTTTTTTT
>VXAV01009056.1:691224-711802 GCA_013399715.1 Alectura lathami | reverse complement strand
GCTTTTTTTTTTTTTTTGGCCAGCCCCTGACCCCAAAGCCTAGAGGTGTTGGCTATGCACAGCGATGCCATGAGCTGGAACTCTTGAAAGGTGCATTTGATTTCTTTCTACGTGGCTAATCTACACTGTCCTGCCAAGTGTGTTCCTTGGCTTTTAACACCATTTCGCCTTGTTTCTGATTTGGGAGGGACCAGTAGTGCCCACCGTTCTCAGAGGGTTACTATTGCTAATCCCTGGTCAACATCTTTGGTTATGAGAAAGCCAAAAGTAACGAGGTTGGGAGGCCACCTAAAGCCAAGGCAGTCACCACTGTTGGTCCTTCTTGAGCCGAGAGGCCTGTTACCTGGTGTGAGGTGAAAATGGCTGTTTTAATGCGTGCGCTTCTAGACAAGTCCATGTCAGTCAGTTCACATTGAATTCTTAATGTCATCTAGGTGTTTCTGACATGGCTTGTTTTTGTTCTGACACCTTTATGCCTGCTGACTGACATCTTTGCCTGCTCCTGACAAATCAGCTCCCAGCTCTTTCTATATCAGAAAAATATGACACATTAAAGAAAATGTGATTATTTTTTTCTCATTCAACATGTGTACTATCTTTGCTACTACTAACAAACCAAATATGGAAGAAAAACAGCTGGTAACATTGAATTATTTCTCCTTTCATGTATGATGAATTATTTTATGTATCTCTTTGGATTATCTTATGAAAGTTAATGTCTTATTACCTAATACTTTATTATCTTGACACTGTACAAGAGTTTATTTTATTCCAACTGGATTATTTGTCAACTTTCAGACAGGATCTGATATCTGTGGCTTCTTTAATGATGCGGAGTATGAGATGTTTTTTCACTGGATGCAGCTGGGTGCATTTTACCCACATTCAAGGAATGACAATCAGAAAGGAACAAGGGTGAGTTGCAAATTTTTAATGGTTGTTAATAACTGGGCTTTTGCAATGCAAGTGTAGAGACCAACCAGAACATTACAGAAGCCTGCCTGACTCTTAAAAAAAAAAAAAAAAAAAAGTACATTCCAAGCTAAATGCACATGAAAATAAGACGTTTGGCTCTTCATCAAATAAATAATAGTCTTTATTTGCATGCAAGCTCTGCTGTAAGCCTCCCCCTCACCTGGGAGGTTTTATGCCTGTAGAGGGGTTGCTCTGTGATTTAGACCCCTCGAAGGAAGAATGTTCTAAGTTTGTTAGGTGCTCTTAAAGCACCTTGGTGTTTGAAGACCTAATTGCCCGTAATTATTCAACAAATGCGACAATAGAGCAGTATAATATGATTCTGGAATAAGAATCAGAAATTTATGTACTTTACATATTTGCCACCATCAGATACTGCATTTCTTTGAAGAATAAAGGAAAATAATTGCCTAAATGGAGGCCTGGGCTGGCTAATGACTATATTGTAGAAAGCTGTAAAACTAGATAAGTGGAAAAATAAAAATTGAAACAGCACATGGACTCCAGTTCAAGCTTCAGCTCTAGCAGAGCAGTGCTATTTCTATGGCATACGTCTAATGAATTGGAGTCTCCTTTTCAAACACTATGTTCGTTATCTTGCCGCGGCACACCTTTCGATAGGACTTCTAACGCCTTTAAAAATGCAGATTTGGGGTTATCATGTTGCTTCCAGTCTTACCCAATTTGCCAAGGTATTGTTCAATGCGTTTAATAAAGATGGGAAGTGCTCCCTGACATCAGCCATTAGTGCTTTGGTCTCTGTTTGCAAGTTCTGAGTGCTGCCCCGCAGAAGAGAGGGATACAGATTATGTGCAGCGGGATGTGTCACACCTTCAGGACAACTGGCATGAAACGTTTTCTACAGTACTCCCTGCAGGGTTTTCTCATCTTCCCTCTTTCTAGCTCCCCTCTCAGGGCTGACAGTCATACCTCCTGTTTTTACTGTCACATAGTCCTTAACTGAAGAACAAGCATAAGGATGCGTCAGACAAGTATACAACCACAGAATATCCTGAGTTGGAAGGAACCAACAAGGATCATGAAGTGATCCAGTCAGGTTGTAAGCCTTCAGCCAGATATTTGTGTTTCCTAATGCTAAAGTTGCAAAATTAAACTTGAAGTTTCAAGATTAACCAATAAATATTAGTCTGAGTTTTTGTTTCAGTGAATGTGGTGTTGTTGTATGTTTACTGTAACAGTGATCCGTGGCAACAACTTTCTGTATCCCAAGAGTGCAGCATATGATCTAAACAGATTGGTAAAGCAAGTTTACAATTAAATTTGATGGGAATAAACTGCTGTCAGAGGTAATGGCAATCTTTAGTGACTGTGCTTAAAAATCATCTAAAAGCTGCTCTGCTGCTTTGAAATTCTGTGGTAAAACAGCCAAGTAGCCAGCATTTCATAGGAGGATCAGTGTGCTTACATGTCTGTAATGTACAGGGAAGTGTACTTGCTTCCCTGTAAAGTAAGGAAATTGGAAATCCATAATAAAAAATACATAATTTAAGCCTGAATTCACCATTTTGATTAATATTTTTGTCCAAAGGAACAAACTACACTCTCCTTGAGCTAGTGATGAGCAGCACAAGTCAGCAGATGCATGGACATTTCCCATCCCTGCAGAAAGGGGAAATGCAGGTTATGAAGCCTTTAGCCCGTTCCCTGTCATGTTACGTCCTACCACTTTGTGCCTACCTAGCTGATGTGGGAAACGTCAGGCACCAATGAACGCTTCCACAAGCTCATTTTCATCATTTTTTTATTATGTTCATTTGGGGAAAATCATCATTCTATTTTATTTCCAGTTCACACAGAAAAATCTTCACTTAACAAGATTCTTGTCAAAGAATCCCCAAACTTTTGGTCGTACCTTTTCATCTTTTGAATGACACAGCAATATGGTGAAATTATTAGATGAGACAAAATATAAACGTGTTGACTCTGGGAGAATCTTCTCCAGTATCTTTTTGGTGATACCTCAGCGGAAAAAGATCATCCTACATTCCTAATCTTAAAAGTTTTTGTGGGAAAATTGCCACTTTGCAGGCCCCTTCCTTACAGAATAGTTACAAAATAGCCTTCTCAGACTAAAATTAGGTAAAATTACCTTTTTTTGTGGTAAAATGTCTTCTACTGAATTCATTAGCTTTTATATTTCCTTCATGATAATTGAGATACGTAACACAAAGTTTGGGTTAATTATATATGTTCACAAAAGTATATTATCAACTTTGTTTTAACTGTCATAAACTTTATAGACAGTACAAGGTTACACTGGTAGTCAAGCTATTCCTTCCCTGGAGCAAAGTTTTCTGAGTGTGTGAGATACATTATTAAATCTGTGGTTAGTAAAAGATTGATTCTTTATCAATACTTCCTTAATAACTTGGTTCAATATTAACTGTATGATTGAGCATTTGCCAAGTCCTTACAGAGCAGACGCTGATATTTTTGTATTTTAAGGTAGTGCCTTTAGGACGCTGGCCACTGAGAAAGAAATTGCCAACAAACCTTGACTCCAGCATAACGTATAGCTTTCCTGTTCCCCCAAGAACATTGTAGGCACTTCTTGGCTCCCTACAGGAGCCATGTGAGCACCTGTCATAAAAGCTATCATGCTCTGAAGTAAAAAAGAATTGCCAACATGTTTTACATTCTTTAGAGACACACATTTTAGACTATTTTTAGACTATTATAAGATCAACTTCTCTTAACTGAATTGATTTGTCCTAGCTGAGGACTGTGTGTTTAGTAGAAGGTTCACAATTCATTTCCCTTCTTCCAGATGAGCGAGTGCAGAGGCAGAAGCAGCAAACAACATGAAGCTAAACCGCGCAAAGCATTTGCTGGGCTGCCATTCTCTCTTGATGCCATTCATTTCTCAACACTCTGGTGGCATCATGGGTACAGCTAACATCACAGAAAACTGGTTAAGGTACCATAGCTGGAAACTGTCAGCAGTGGCTCCAAAGGCAGCTGACACAGTTCTTACACATTCAGGAAAGACACGTGCGTCCATGCCCTCTGCACCTTGAGGCATCAACACCATCATCCATTAACCGACAGACTCATGTATCTGGCAGCTCATCTGATCTTCTTTAATATCCCTGCCACTGCAAGGCTCAGTGCCATAATGTTTTGCCTTGCTCTGTCCCATTAATATAAGTTGTTTTTCGCCTTGTTCTTAATATTTGTTTACACTCTCCACATGACAAATCTCCCACGACAAGTATATCATCTGGTGGCCGCTTTATTTCCATTCTAAGATGTGCTCTCATACAACCTAATCTCCTTTAAATACCATTGCAGAATCGTGAGTGCAAACTACATTATTTGTGTATTGAATAATTTTAACATTGAATACCTTACCCAGGTTCTTGTCATTAATACCAATCAAAAGAGAGGAAAATGTCAGTGACTCAGTCTGGGACAGCCAACTGCGACACTCAATAATTGCATTTTCAAAGGCTGCTGGGGGCGCAAAGGTCCCATTTTCAGCCTCCACTTAAATGCTTTTGACACTGAAGTGACCCTATGCTGCACATGAGGGCCTTAACAGAGATACGGTCTAGGGAGAATCAGGCAGGTGTGTCCTGTGGGATCAGCAGTAGACAGACAATGTCTCTTGAAAGAGAAAAGACAGATAGGGTACAGAGAGAATGGAAAGGCAGGAGCAGGGGAGCTAGCCATGTCAAGGGAGAACTTGATCCCATCATTTTCATTGTAGAATTGCCAGCCCCTGTCGTATATTATTTGACATTTTTTATTCGGTCTTCTACATAAGATTGCAAGTGACTACAAAACTTTAAAGCTTGAAGTGTTTAAAAAAAAAAAACGCTTCCAGCTCTCGTGATTAGAAAGAAAACCTTTAGGCTGGTTTAAACAGAGTCTTTAAGAGTTTGTAAGGAAGCATGCATAAAGCAAAAGCTTCTGATGGGATTATTTCAGGATTTCAACCCTGTATCGTAGAGACATAACCATTACCACTTGGTGCAAGGCCACAGCTTGGGCGTCATTGTGTAGGTCAAAAGACATGGAGGGATCTGTGCTAATGGAGACCTGGAGCACCTTGAACTCTGATGGTCGCTGCATTCTGAGGAGTGTAAGCATTAGCTGATCTGCATTCCTTCCATTAGCCCTTGTGTCACTCCTGCAGACCAGTCTGCCAGCTGAGCGCTCACTAAATACCATACAGAAGGAGACGCTGAAGAAAATGAGATCCTTGGCGCTGATGTTATGCATATTTTTGAGTTATTATTACAAATATGTGGAATATTAAATATTCACCCTTTTTAAATAAAGCTCTAAGCCTTTAATAGTTTTGTTTCTAACTATGAGCATCTATTATTTTTACTGAAAAAAATGCAAGGCTGAATAATAGTTTATAATAATATGTCTAAATAAGAAACAAGCTGGCTAGCAATCAGGGTTTAGTGATGGTGAGTTTGCTTTGTTTCCTGCTCAGTAGCAGCAAGGAGCACAGGCTCTGGCTGGAGGACCATCTGCAGTGAGGGCAGGGAAAGTCATAGAAACACTCAGCAGACAAACTTTGACAAAAAAATACAAAGGGTTCAAAATAGTCACTTCATTAAGCAGTTGCTTTCAGAATGATCTTTTCCCCTCTCTAAAAGCAGGGATACAATCTGTCATTTCAGATCCGTTCAGTAATGACCTGGAGTGTTATTTACCAACAGTTTTTTATTGCTGTTAGGTTATAGTCAGTATTGCATCTTCTTAATTTCATCATCAAATATTTAGTACCTTTTTAAAATTTTATTTTTTTAATTAAGTGAAGGTATCAAAATCCTTTTAAAGAAAAGAATGAAGATTTCTGGCATATGCATATGCAACCTCATAATCTAAGAAAGTTAGAAAAAGTCCCTAGGTTTTTGCCTTTGTTTTTCTTTTTGTGTGTATGTGTGTGTTTTGTTGTTGCTGTTTTCCCTCTTTTGTAGAGATTCAGAAGAGGGAGAAGGACTGTCGTTTTGGAGAGATTTAATACATGATACATGCATTTTTGTTTTGTGGAACCAGTCCTTTGATTTCACACCAATTAGATTTCATATGAAGCAGCAAGCTGTAATTTGAATGTCAATCCTGACTTGTCTGTGTTCAGAAAATGTCTGTCTGCAGATCTAACAGAAGCTTTCTTTCTGCTGGTACATTTGAGATAGGAAGGAACACAAAAAAAAAAATCACACACGGCAAAGAACTGGTGAGAACAAAGGCTTGAGAGTAAAACTAAGACCCATTCCCAGTAAAAAGACTCCAGAACAAGCACCCACGGTAGGTTCAGTCTGTCAGCTTATGACATGCCTCATGAATAAATCTGATCTAACAAGCTGCATCTTTCAATAATGTCTTCATTTTCTGAGAAGTCAGCATTTCTTGAAAAAGCGTCTCAGATGGGTTAACTTAATCCTGCTCTGCGATCACTGTGTGGATTCAGGTATTTGAAGAGAGGCAGGGGACCCAAAGGAATTGGAAAGAATGGCACAGGGGCGGCTGCTGAGCCATATATGCCTGTGAATGCCCTCAATATCCCCTTCAGAACATCTCTGGAGTAAAAGAGTAGAGCTGTGAGGCTACGGCTGGGAGTTACTGATGGTGTGCTTTGGAGCATTATGCACTCTCAGGATCTAGCAATCAGCTGGAAGCATGGTTATGGTTCAAACTATCATGGTGCTTGTTCCTTCTACATTGGGCAACTTCTCAGTTTCTGCTTTTTGTGTTCACTAGCTATGAAAAAAGGTAGAAGTGTTGTTAAAATATTTTTTTTTTTTTCTGTGATTCAGGGTCTTAACAACAACCAGATCAAGCACGTGTTGTGAGAACAATCTCACAAGCACCTGAGAAACATGTACTTGAGCTGACTACAATAAGGCTTTCAGCAGTATTGCTGTATTTTAGACACTGACAACAAGTCATTTCCTCATTGTGCAAAGAGCTGCAGAATTTCTTCCTCTTTCTACAGAATACGTTCACTTGGTAAATGACATCACAGTCACCGTCATGGCTTTAAATGGACTCTAACTTTGAATAATAACTCACAAATAACACTTGGATTCAGTTTTAGACTGTGTTCATTATCTTTATCATACCTTGTTGAATCAGAAGTGTATCTGAAGCAGGATAAAGGCACACAGAAACTTGTTTAGCTCTGAAAAGGCAGAGTTTATGCAATGTCTAACTGCATTTCTCTTAGAACTACGCATACTTTGAAAATGAACTTCAAGCATTCTCTGCTTTTCCATGACAATGCAACTACTCAGTTGAAATTATTTCTGTATCTGGTTAATAAACAAAATCAAAATCTTTTAGCTGACAATTGCTATAAAATGAAAACGACTTCTGTCTGAGACTAAGCTCACATGGATCTTATCTTGGACTGTGAGGAAAACAAGACAGCTCCAAAGTCTCACTGGGAAAATAAATGTTTGCAGTGTGTTTCCTGAGGCTTTCCTAGTTCTTTACCTTGCTTTGCCAGATGTGCGCTGTTGTCAGCTCAGTGTCTGAAGGAGACTCCAGGGCGAATATACTTATTTAATTATTATTATTATTATTTTCTCCATGAAATGTTTTCTTGCTCATTTTCTCTTTAAAATTTGTTCTTTGTCCTAAATGTAGGAGTCTTCTTTGTTCTTTTCAGAAACTTGTAACAAGTTGTGCAGCTTAACAACAGTATGCCTTCCTGCTCAGGTCTGGAGCTGCAATAACAATCTCCCAGGGAGCCCTGGTAAGACTTCTGTCTAGAAATTTCCATAAAAGAGCTGTCTCTCACAGGTTTTCAAAGGCTGAACGTTGGGTTTAATGAGGCTTTAAAGAGGAAAAAGATACTTATGTTGTGGCAGGCCTTTGTTGCATTATAGGTATTAGTGAACTTTCTGAAAGTGTTTTCTTTACCATCCTTCTCGTCACAAAAATCAGAGGTGCCAGTACGGCACCAGAGGGTGGTGGTGCAGTGGGCAAAGCTGCGCTGTGAGCCGCATCAATTCTTCCATGCCTTCACTGAGGTCTTGGCAAAGTGATAAAGAACAGATTAAAGTGTGCAGTGAACCTTTTTCAGGTTGAGGTCCGCCAAACTCATAACAGTTACTTTGTTTTGTACTTTGGTGCAAAGACATGAGGGCTTTATCCAGGTTTCTGTTTACTCACCTGATAAAGACAACAAGGTACAGTATATAAAAAATGAAAGGGAAGAAGTATCATCCAAATTTTCATTTGCTCTTGTTTGAACACTGCCATGATCATTTAATAATTTGATTCCCATCAAGCCAGAGAGAACATGCAATGACTTAATTTCAGAAGATAAGATACTCTTTTCTAGACAGTCTTCTCTCAAGTTGAATACAGTAATTGGAAATGTGCAGTAATGGTGTCTCATAGCAATCTCTGTGGGCTGGGACTGTTCTGATGGTGTTTCTAAAACCCCATCTTTTTAAGTGTGAAGAGGAGCTGTGTTTATATTTTTGGAAGGTTATTTTTTTTTAGTTGAACGCTGCAGTAAGTCTTTTATGATTTCAGTGCCAAAGAGGAAGATTCTGGGAGCAGGAATATCATCCATGTGATCTGCTCATTACTTGATGGTGGAATTTTATCAGGGGGTTCCCAGGAGTCCTCTAAGAGCTGTGCTGAATTTGGACGTGTTTTCTGCTTGTGTGCATCTGCCTCATTATTTTGCCAACATGTCTTGAAATTCCTGGGAGGAAATTCATCAACAGTATAAACCGACTTACTGCAGCCGAGTTACAGCAGGAACAGACTGGATCTCCTGCCAACAACCTGTGCAATCATATCATGTAGAATCTGAGACTCACTGAAACGTTGATCTGACCAAATTATTTGGCTGTTACTCCACTAGGATATCTGTTCTGCCTCAAGAAAAAAAAGTAAGCTGTTGCTCAAGGGGAGCAGCGTCTGTAATGTTCAGATATATGCAGATATATTTAGATTTACAAACTGTAGTAAATCTGTTCCTGTGGGACATGCATATGGCCCCCTTGTCCCTGTGCCTGGGAGAGGAGCCCAAGCACTGGGGGCAGCCAAGAGGCAGGCAGTCCTACTGGAGCAGGTGACTTGGTGACCAGCACCTCAGGGCACAGACCGCAAGGCCTTTGTCCAGTGGGGCATAGCAGCCAGAATCTTCAGGGTCTATAAGGTTCCCTGGGACAGCAATGCAGTAGTTCCTTGGAGAGGCCAGACCCTACACATTCCTGATCAAACCATTGGAAGCATTTGCAGAACTATCATCATCTTCAATTTCCATATGGAAAAAATCATGAAGCGTGCAGATGACGGGTGCAGGCTAACCACCACCTGACACTCAGCTAATGAGTAACTGAGCTGGGAGTGGAGCACAGACCTGTGTGTGGCTGCTCTGAACAGGCATGAGCGCTTCAGTACACGGAACGTGATAAGGACTGGTATCTCCTGCTGAAGGAAGAAGGGCTGCATCTTTCAGATCTTTCATAGGAGGGAGGAGACCTTGGCTGGCACATGCCTTGCAATGTGCAGAATGTAAATCAAGCTAGTTTCTTTTTTTTTCTTTTCTTTTTTTTTTTTTTTTCAGGCTTGAGAGATTAATCTTTGAGCACAGGATTCCCCACAACTGTCCCTAAACAGCTTCCCGTAGGAATTAAGGGCTCCAAGCTGTAATGTAAAGTAAATGTTTTGTACTGGAATGCTAGGGGGAAAAAAAAAAATAAATCTTGTGAAACTGTAGAAAAAGGGTAAGTTATTTTTTTTTTTCTTAATTTGGTCCCTTAACTGGAAACTCAATTATTAGCACAATTCTCCGAACAAATGTAACCAGGGATATGACCAGCTATAATTTTTTTTTTCTTTTTTTTAATGATTTAATTAAAAATTGACCTGTTAAAAATGGAGACATAAATGTGTCTTTAAAAGACTAAATTTTTAACAGTACCTAATTTCTTATCTTATTTTCCCAGACCTGGTCTTTCTGGTACTTCTGGTCTTCTAGTAATTCTTCTTACCAGCTCTTAATTCCTGGAAGCTAAAGCAGGACACAGCAGAGACTATGCTGTTACAGCTCTTGATTTAATAGAGTTCTTGGTTGTCTTTATGATCCCTTGGTGCTCCCGACTGAAGAGCCTTCACCATTCTGGCTCCTTGGAGTTCAATACCACATCTTGACTTGAAAGCTGTGTTGTTGATATCCTTTGTAGACAAATTAAAATATACTCAGCTGGGAAACCTGCCGGTTAACCTTCTTGTGAGACCTTTTTGTTCAGTGCTTTTATGCTCTCAAGTTGCATAGAAAATGTGCACCTGTTGATTGATGTTATGAGATTGCAGCACTGTGAATTCAGGAAAGCTCTTAAGCAAATGGTTGTATTGATGGCAGTGTGATTGCAGACATGTTTAAATGAAACACATGACCATATGCTTTGCTGAACGGAGTACTCTCCTGGAAGAGCTAAATGAAGTTATAAACTTGGAAAACAGATATGAACAAACAAAACCTCCCGACCTCCAGGGACATTGTTTTCTTCATAATACCTGGGAAACTGTTATGTCTCCATACACACTCATAAAGCAGTATATTTAGCAGTACTAAGAAGGATGTTAGAATTATATTTCTAGAGCTTGTTTGCACACGTGGACATGTGCGATGTTACAGTGAAATAGAGAGGACGAGATTGCTAAATACCAGGTTGCATTTCAAGAACAGTCATTGAGAGTGGTGGCATTCATTTGTGTAGAGATGAATGATTACAGGAGAGCCTCAGTGCTCTGTGTATATGACTTTTAGTCTTTTAAGTACTGACTAAGGAAAAGAAGACCATTCCTGTTGCGCTCACAGGGGTCACGTCTTTTACCTGCACGTACCAGTGGAAGGGGAAATATTCAGGAACCTGAATAAATTTTGTTGCAAGGGATATCCAGCACTTACACCGTGTTAATGATATAGCATCAATTTTGTTTATTATAGTAAGTAGATTGATAACCGTCATTCATTACGAGGACAAGAGTCACAGCGATTAGTCTACTGCATATTTGAGTTGCTAAATCTTAAACATAAATCATAACGTAAGTGCCTTTAAAATTAGCTTTACTCACCAACAAATGTAGTTAGTAAGGATCTCTTGACCTTGAGGGGTGACCTTTAGAGGAGCCCCAGATCACTGCCATGCAGCTTGCTTCTTCAGCAAAAAGAGCTCAAATGAGGCTTTCTGTAGCAGCTGTAAGATAAAGTGATTGAGTCATAGTCAAACCTAGAGTTCTTATCATATTGCTCTCAACCTCTGATGTAATTTGCTGTTTCCCCATGAGAGACTTCCAGGGTGCTCTGTGTAGGGCTGTACCCTGCTTTTTTGTGGCCATGGCCATGAGCTCTGGTGCTGTGTTATCAATGAGCTGTCCTGCACAAGGGCTGATCACATCAAGGCTTTCTGGGGTTCCTAAGCCTGAGCAAGACTTCTGTCAAGTGCAGGAGCTGAGCGCATCACAATTTGTGAACAAGTCTACAAGTGGCACTTGTTCATACTCAAACAGTATGAACCAAAATATTTCCTTTGGAAAATGAAGATTTAATGGTATGATTATACCTGTTGTAAGGAGAAGTCAAAACCCAATTACATATTAAGATTTCATATTATGATTGAAGATTCTTTTCTGTAAACTATTTTCCATACTAATCTTTCATCTTTGTCTTAGACTTCTGACATTTACTGTTAGAATCCCATGATATCTGTTTATGTTAATATTAGAATTAATAATTCATAGTTTATTCCTGAAAAAGTTTTAATGATCATAAATTGGATTCTGTATTAACTATTATTTTAATAAGTCTTTTTTTCATCTGGGAACATTTAATGACTTCATGCAGCGATTAAAGCAGAAACGATAGACAAGGAATGTGAAGGTTACATGAAGCATCTAGTAATAACGATATGGAAGAAGAACAATAAAACCATTAATTCATGCACCATGGACAAACTTACTGGCGTTTTATTGCTGCTTTTCTCTTCTTTACTGAACCTACTAGGTGATACTGAACCAAAATATTACTAATTAACCAGCCATTCCTTGGCTACAATAACCACAGTAACTAATTTTTGCCCAGAGAGTTTCTGCAATCTGCCTGTAATTATGTATGTGCCTGCCGTTGGTAGAATGGTTAGCAAATATTGCAATGAACTGATAACAGCAGAGAATAAAACATTGGGTTTGACGTTGAGCTTTAGAACCAGGAGCAGCAGATGAAGGAAGCAGAGGGGCTTTAAGGTATGTCTTCCCATTTAACCCATCTATGTTTCCACATACCTCTACTTTGCTGCTGAATACAAGTCATGCAGTAGAACTTGTATCTATAAATTATAAATCCTAGTTTTTGAAGTCTCAGGTTGTGGAGGAGACCTTGAGAATGAAAAAGCTGAAATACAATGCTGTGGTTGTTTTCAGGTGGTAGGGAGAGTCTGATGACAAGAATTTTAGTAATATTCTAGTTTTCAGAAAAATAAGCATTACTTGTTAGGGCTCCTAGCTGACACGTATTCTGACAATGTTAAAGGAAACTCAGGGGAAGAACTGCTGCAGTATCATTTCTTCATCATAAAGAACAGGCCTTAAATATTGAAATATACTTTTCAATATACAGTGTAGTTGCAGGCTTTAAAGACAGTATTCCCCGAGGAAGTAGTAATAATCATGAAAATGGCTGCAAATTTTGATATTAATGGAGAAAATGTGAATAGCACTATGCTATCTATAAAAGCTTTTTTAATAATCACCGTAGAATCATAGAATGGTTTGGGTTGGAAGGGACCCTAAAGCCCATCCAGTCCCAATCCCTGCCGTGGGCAGGGACACCTCCCACTAGACCAGGTCGCTCAGAGCCCCATCCAGCCTGGCCTTGAACACTTCTAGGGAGGGGGCATCCTCAGATGCTCTGGGCAGCCTGTGCCACAGCCTCACCACCCTTGTAATACAGAATTTCTTCCTAAGGTCTAATCTAAATCTACCCACTTTTAGTTTAAAGCCATTACCCCTTGTCCTATCACTACACGCCCTTGTAAAAAATCCCTTTCCAGCTTCCTTGTGGGCACTCCTTAAATACTGGAAAGCTGCTCTCCGGTCTCCAGGCTGAACAACCCCAACTGTCCCAGCCTGTGTTCATAGAGAGGTGCTCCAGCCCTCTGAGCATTTCGTGGCCCTCCATACTGAATGATACATTTATCTAAATATTAGCTGTCCTGTTCTGAGGATTGTTGATGTTCCACTATTTCTTTTACTTTCTACTCATTCCTGTGGCTATCGGCTTTCCAGAAACAGGGGTGCGGGTGAGGAGATAAACTATGCTTGTAGGAATTTGGAGGCGATGCAGTACAATAGATTTACAGTGTTATTTTACCAAAAAAACTCACCACACAACATTTTCTGAAGTATTTTTCTTTTGGTTTATCACTAAAGCACTTCAAAGAGTTTTTGTATGCTGCTGCAATGCACTTTCTTACTTTAACTAAAAAGAAGATATTTCTCTGTATTTAAGGCTCTTTTATAAGGTTAAATGTTCTTAACCAAACGTGAAACGCAGTTGCTGCTGCCAATATATATCGATCTGCATGATGGAGATTAGTTTTAATTAGTTATCTTGCGGGTGGGCGGTTCAACATTAACGGCAGTGTGTTGTTCTCTGTGCAGGGCTGAGCCAGCACAGTCCCCTGGCACAGCTTGCCCTGCTCCACTGTGCCTCACAGAGAAGCAACGCTGGGAAACACAGGTTTTAAACAGCAGTTTAAGGCTCAGACTCCACCTACAATACTCTCCCTCATTTCAGCTGAGATTTCAGCAGCTGCCAGGATACCTCTTGTGGTGGTTTCTTCTGCCTTGACTAACCTGCAGCTCTGTGAAATCCCATGGGCTTTTAACCTCACATCTCTTGTCCACTTTACCAATATGTACCTTAGCCTGGCTCCTATGGCTAGCCTTCCCCCAGTGTTATGAGAGTGATGTGCTACAAGAGCTCCTTAGAGGTTTTTGTTAAATATATTTTTTAACAAATCAACATCCTCCTTTACAAAAGAGGAGGTAGTCTGTGTTTGTTCTAAAGAAGAAAAGAAATCTTACAAGATGAAAATAAGCAACCCCCTACCCCCTCCCACCAGGGATTTGTTTTCACTTTCTGGAGCTTCAGTAAAGTGTGAGAAACTTCACAGATAATCCCAGGAGAACATTCTTATTTGTGTATATTTAAAAGTGGTTTACAGGGAACAAAGCACGTTTCTCAGTGATTGCCTGTGAGTGCAATAATGCAGCAATCTGTCTGAATTATCTGGAAGAGGAGATTCATATTTGACCCCAGGATTAGGGGTATATTTTAAAACCTAAATAAAGTATGAAAATGCAATAATTTGATAATAGTGTAATTCATAGAGTTTTCAAAGTTATTACTTTTGTTTTCCTTATACCAATGCTGTTGCTCCGGACCTAGATGGGCAAGAGGAAGTTCAGTGGGCTGGAAGTCACTCTGATTGCCCTCTTCTTCCTGGTGGTAGCTGTGGCCATTGTCCTCATTGTGCTTCTAGCAATAGGAGAACCTGGAGTCAAAACTACGGGTAAGTACTCCCCATCCGCAGGACTAGAGGAAAAATCCCTTAGCAGGAGTTGCTCAGTCAGCTCTGCTGGCTGAGATGATCATGAATCCCACAGAGATCCAGGAAATGCCTGTTGGTACCATTTAAATTACTGCTGAGATCAGACTTTTCAAAGAACATGAATGTTCAAGTGAAAAAAAAATAGTAAGCATTTCTCTCCTGTTTTTTAAGAATCAGTGTATTTGCAATGTTACAGTTATATTCTTAATGGAGCCTTAAGGTGCTTTTATCTGATGCTCTAATTCAAGCTCCTTTGGGTGAGCAGTATTTCATGGAAAGGAGCATGCATACGAGTGGTTGCACAGCACCATTTTAAAACCAGAAAGTCCTTCCAATTTTAATTCAGTGTATATTTCTACAAGAAGCAATGAGGATTGAATTACAAAACTTCCTGGAAACTGGATTACTGTATATGTTAAGAAATCAAATTACCAATGTCACTATTTGTGCAAAAACTTGAAAGTGAAGCTCTCCTACCTTTATCTGGAATAGCTACGTGCAAAGGTAAGGTGAATCACATTCGCAATAGTTTAAATTCATTCGAGTCTATATTAATGGTTAGAGTTTCAAGATGGTGAGAAAGAGTCAGCAGAACCAGCTAATGGTTTAAGAGGTGATCCAAACATCCTTATATTTTGGAAATCTCATTAATAACCCATTTATTTCCTTGACAGATTTTACGCCACAATGTCCGAACATATTAATAGCAGAGAGAATTGACTGCATCCCGGATCAATTAGCAACAAAGGTCTGAAAATACCATAGAAAAAAAAAATAAAAAACAGGCTTTTCCCCATAAAAGCTAATGTTTAATTATGAAAATTTACCTTCTCTCTACTATATTGATGGTTTCCTTAATTCTTTTTTTGGTCTGTGAATGCCTGAATACTTTGCAGAGAAATGTAACTCCTGCGTAATCAACTTCAGCCCATGGCCTGATTTTTCTAACCGCTGTAGCCGTTTGCTGTTAAGGGTTGAAGACCCCTGCTGAAATGCTCCCCAGCAGTTTGGCTTTGGGATAAGTCAGAATAAAATTAGGCAAACAAGAAGCAGTTAGAAAAATTCACTGTTTCTAACAGCTTTGCTTAAGCAATTTCTTTGTCTCTGATGGTTGAAATGCACTTTACTCAAATGCTCGAGATTTTTATAATGGAATGAACACTGCCAGTTTCCTTTCAGAACTGATTTGAATCTCACCTTCTCTCTTTCTTGGTTGTCTCTCATCTGAGCAAGTGCAGGGCTTAGAAACGACCTTCTTGCTTAAGAATCTGAGAGTTAAGTTTTCTAGTGAAAAATATCATCTTAATTTTTCAGTGCTCTCACAAGCAGAACATTTTTATGGTTGCTATTACAGAAAGGCTATTATTTTTATTTTTATAATCATTATTATTTTTCATCTTTACGATGAATGTTCTCATTTTCTGATGGAAGCTGATGAGTGCCTGGCCTCTTTCTTTCCTTTGTGGGGTGCAGCTTATGAGAAAAGATGGCGAGGATATTATGATGTGTGATGCTTATGTTATCCACAGAGGTATAAAAATGATTAACCAACTGTCTCAATCTCTCAGCGAATTCCCAATCTAATTGCAGAAATGACAGTTGTTAATGCTACTGTCATGCCATGGGTTGTATTATGATATATAGTTCAATATAGTCTTGCAGGTTAACAGACGAGTAAAGGCTGAGCTCACAGCACGTTTCTCTTTTCGTTCCTTGCCCCAGAAGCAAGCACAGCACAGTAGATGTCATAATGTCAAAGCACTTTAATCTTTAATTACTACCTGTGAATCAGTTACCCCACATTAAGTGCTGGGCTTATCACAAGTGAGGAGAAGAGTTTTGCTGTGGTTGCAACTGCAAACCTTATTGTAAATCTATCTGTAAATCTATCAGTGATCAGGACTAATTAAAAGTAATCAAAATACAGTCAACAGCAAAAAAGGAGAGCCAGATGCAGATTTGAACATGGAGATGCTTGCTCTGGAATTATAGGTAAAAGAAAAGATTCCTAAACCTGCTCTTGTAGTGAGTGCTGGGCAGCAGATTTCAGAGGGTTAGAGATATACACCACCTTTAATCTGTGCCCTGAAGCTGTTAAGTGCATGCGTGACACAAGCCAGAGTCCTGTCCCAGTATCTCTATTCATCCCTTCTAAATTTTCTCCTGCAAGCAGTTTTTGGTGTCCTTATTTAGGCTTATTCTAATACTGCAGCCAGCAGAGCTCTGAAACTACAGGTACCTGATTAGAAATGAACTTGTCTGTAGTGGTTTCCATTTGTAGTGTTTCAGAATAAAAACAGCTGGGAACATTATGCTTTGCCTGAGCTCTTGTAGCAGCTTAGTGTCTGTCTTGATTTCTTTATTCACTGGAGATGTCCTAGCTGAAGCCCGGGACTTGTAGAGGATAGAAGTGTGGAAAGCAAATAGGTATTTATTAACAAGTCACAGGATTACTGAAGGTAGAAATCCTGAAAGAAAGCAGACATTTATTAACTAGTCGCTGCTGTGGAAAAATTTTACGGAGTTTTATAGACAAGAAGAATGCACAAGTGACAAATAAACTACCGTGAGCAGAGCTAGTATTGTCCAGTAATGGATCTCTGAAAGCTCGAGGGGAGACTTTATTGTGTGTTGTTTGGTTTGGTGTTATTTTCAAAACTATCTTGCTGGCAAAGGTTTGTTTCAGTGCTCAGAAGAGAAGCGTTGTAGCTCAGCACATAGCCAAGCTGTGCTTTTAATCCTTGGTGCTAAGTTCAGTGCTGAGAAACCATCTCATTGAATATCACACCATAAACTGTTTTCTTATACCCAGGATTATTTCTACGAAGCTTTGACGTTGTTACGTGTTGGTATCTATTGCACATGTTTTATAGCTCAGAGGCTGTGATCGCCTCCCAATCTTTACAACAGCCTCGAAAGTACCTTTTGGTGAACTCTGCTCCTTTCTCTATGTCAAGCAAAACAAGTCCTGCCCTTGTGTATTTACTTCCTTGTGCAGCAAGTTCAAAGTGCTACAAAAATACAGAACTATAGCCTGAAGAGTATCACTGCACTGTAAAGTAGTTGGTGAAAATATTCAACAAGTATTTGTGAGAAGTAGCTGGGAAAAAAGAAGAGCCTGCTTATGAAGTTGGGAAAGGAGATGTTTGAAATGTCAGGAGTTAGAATAATCTGTTGTTCAAGGTATTGGGATAGTCGCTGGTCTAGGAGAAGATAAGAAGCGTGAAGTAGTAAATTTGTGGATACATATTTATGTTATTTCACCTATATACGTGGGAAATCAAATAAATAAAGTGCGGGAGCAAAGCCGTGGTCTCTGCAGTCATGGAGGGTATGAGTGCTTCTTCTCATTTATGAAATACTTTGTAAGCTGGGAAATAGGGAACTCTTATGGTGGGAGCTGAGAAGGTGGAGGGTGAACAAGTTTTTTTTTCGCAGTCTTAGAATATGCACTCATTTGTGGATCATGAAGGAGAAATTGAGTCACTGCATCTCTCCTCCAACCATGTTATCCTCTTGAAACCTAATTAAAATGATAGCATGCATGTTTTCTGATATGACGAATGCATGACAGAGAGATAGACATCTATCTGTGTGGTGAATCTCGGTTTATCTCGCGTGGGTTTGCAGAGATTGCTGTGCTTGGCCCAATCACTATGGAATAAATGCATGAAAATATCTTGAGCTAGTGGCTTCCTCAACATCTTGAGCTTCCTCTGTGCTCTCCTTTGGCATTTATGTTATTTCTGTAAAGATGTAAAGGTTGCTGCCCCTATATCGAGATATAGAATTTGAACAATAGTTTTAATTGCTCAGGTGTTCTTTTTTGGAAAAGAGTTGATTTATCTCAACATAAGGTTCTGCAGAAGCAACATTAACATCTCTGATATTGGAAAGTTACGTTAAAGTGTGGAGCCTATACATAAGGATAAATTATGCATGTGTGGATGTTTGCCAGCCAGATGTTTACGAGATGTTAAGCCAACCATAAATGTTATCCAGTCTCCAGTGTGTGAATATTGGTTAGGCTATAGTGCATCTGTCACATCTGAAATGTTTCAATAACTTTTTAAAGGTTTATTTGCCTGTGGATCTTGAGATTTTAGGAAAAAAATTGTCTGTTTCTACTCTAAATCAAGAAAAAATTAAAAAAGTTTAGTTTGTTCTGTTCCATTCTGATTGACTTAATAGATTGTCAGAGAAAGAGCTGATCTGATGGCAAACGTTACTAAGGTTTCTGATGTTTGGGGTAAAAAACACTCCGTGTGCATTTTAACTGTTTTAGTATAGAAGATTTATTTGTGTAAAATCAATTCATTTGTGCCCCTCCTGTCCTTGAATCAGAGCACCTGTGAGTTGCGAGGCTGCTGCTGGAGTCCTCAAAGTGATACCAGTGTACCCTGGTGTTTTTTCTCTAAAAACCATGGGTACAAAGTGGATGGGTCGACAAGATCAACTCAAGCGGGTAAGCTGCGAGCTGAGCTCCCTGGTTTTAGTGCACACCTAGATGTCTGACTTCCAACAACAGTGTTGCAACATTTTTCTTTTTTTTTTTTCCTCAAGGATTTGAGGCCACATTAATAAGGCTGGCATCACCTTCCCTCTTTGGAAATGACATCAACACTGTCCTCCTCACGGGGGAGTATCAGACAGCAAACCGCTTCCGGTTCAAGGTTAATCTTTTCCATTCTACGCTGTGTGCATGGTTTTAGGCTGGGTGCTAAAGTGCAGTGAGTTTAGGAGGGCTCCATTAATCCTTCTGAGGTACATTTATGACTCCGACCAAAATGCGATCAACTCCTCCTTCCTTTTTTCTCTCTGCTGATGCAATTCATAGGGTTAATGAGGGTTTAGCACGGCGGGATTTCTGCATGAAGAAGTTATTGAAACCTTTAAAAACTCAGCTTTTATCTATCTACCTTTGTTCCTCATTGTAGGAAAAGATTCTGGGGCCAAAGGTATTTATTTCCTTTTTATTTACGGCCTGACCATATCTCTTCATAATCTTGTCAGGCATATTTAGCTCTTCCAAAGCTTTATGGAAAATTCAGTGGTCTGTGCAGTGAATGTGGGATAGCAACAGGTTTGGGGATTGGACACCTTCCTCTTGTGGTGGGTTTCCCTGGTAACCAGGGAAAAACTTGGCCAAGTATAAGTAGGCAAATAGTTGAAAATGGACGATGAAAGTGGAAGGAGGGTAATGATGAAGGCAGAAGGAGGAGGCTGACTGGGATGGGAATATGCTAAGTCAGACCTATGTGTTAAAGTTCGAGTTAGACATTAGTTTTCAAAGGTCTAACACTTTTATTGTTTAAAAATGTGCAGATTACTGATCCTGCAACACAAAGATTTGAAGTCCCCCATGAGCATGTGGGATCATTCAGTGGACCGGCAGCCTCCAGTTTAAACTACAGAGTGGAAGTGAGGTCGAATCCCTTTGGTATTGTGGTGAGCAGAGTGAGCAATGGCAGAGTGCTGTAAGTGACGGTGGTGGTCTTTCTGTGTAACTCTGTGGTCACTGTTTTTTTTCTGAAAGGCTGTGTTGCCACATGAGTGTCATATGCCCAAGATGCCATGTGTGAGGTGCCCCTTTGGGCATGTAGCCTTCTCCTGTTCCATTGAGTCATGGACATTCTGCAAGGATTTTTGTGAAGCCTTTTGAAATAAATACTGCGGTATGGAGAGATCTGTTGTAAAGGCTTTAGGTCTGGCTATCCATTCTCTTTCCCCTGATACCAGGGAAATCTTTATAGTTACTTTGTTCCATCAACTCCAGAAATATTTGTTATCTGAATACCTTCTCAGTGCTTCAAAGCACATGTGAATACTCTTCATTCTTTTATCTTAGTTGTTACCATCATGCTGCAGCTCTGAATCACCAACACTAGGTTGCCCTTTAGACCTATGATAGAAGAGTAGTTGTTGCAATCCAGTGATAAGCTGGTCATGCAGTGCTGTAAAATATTTGAAGTATTATATAT
>VXAV01009056.1:649142-661085 GCA_013399715.1 Alectura lathami | reverse complement strand
TAAAATACTTGAAATGCTTAGCTAGCATTTATCTATGCACAAAAATAATTGAAATTCTTAGCTTTTTAAAATTCTTAGTTTGGTTTTACTTAGGTGCTGATGTGAGGTGGTAGTACAAATCAGTAACTATTAATGTTTTATTAGAGTACTCTTGTTGCATGCTGTTGTCTTCAGTTGTTATAAATAGTTTCTCAGGAATTCTCAGGAAGCTGATATTCAGACGTAGGCACCACTACCCCCAGATTTCTGTACATATGGTAATAGGCAGACTTGCAACATTCTTTATTAGGGCGTATCCTGCTTACTCTTCGAGCCTTTCCAGCAAAGGCAACTATAACAGAGCTATTAACACACTTACAGGCCCAGATGCCTGCATAGAAATATCAGAGCTACTCCATTTCATGAAAATGGAAATGCTCTTCTATAAAAAAGTAAGAGATGACAATATAGACGTCTAAAAGAGAGTGAACAGAAAAGATCATGAAAACTATCAAAAAGTAACTCAACTTGTTATTGAGCATTCCTTATTAAAAGGCAAGTATTTTTCTTTCCTTTCTGTTAGATCTGGGATACCGGTCAGATGGCTTAACTGTCAAAACTCCGTGCATGGAAGGCCAGCAGTATCTTCCGGATGGTACCCCAGTCAGACACTATGATGTGCACAGTCTTTATGGATGGTCACAGACAAAACCTACCCTTGAGTAAGTGAGATTTGCATACTTCCTTGATATTTCCAAAAAATTTTGCAAATGAAAAGTTGGAGTCTTTATTATTATGGATCAAAACTTGCAGGAGCTTATTAACATGCCTGAGAAATCTTTCTTTTCATCTTAATAGCTTTGATTCTTCATTTCACTTCAGTGGAGCTTGGTGTTTAAAGTTTCAGCACTGATGCTACACTTCCTGCAGTCAGTTGGTAGTATTTCAGTCACATTCCTGCTCAGTTAGTGCTGTGATCTCGCCTGTGCTGCAAGTAGGGTGGGAGGAAACCGAGCTGCTGGAGAAAATGTGCAGGAGAAAGCAAAGTGGGTCTGTGCAGCTCTGAGCTGGAGCCATGGTTTGACTGCAATAAAGGTATTCTGCTATTGGAGCCAGCTAGAAAAATCTAGCTCAAGCATGTCTGTAGCTGCAGCTGCGTTGTTCACTGTCTCAGGACAGGCAGGCAAAGGCTTAATTTTGAGTGCGGCAGCTTTAAAATCACTGACCCCGAGCAGATGCAATTTTCAAGGTACCTTTTAAAGGCAGTTTACCCCAATCCTGATATTCAAGACACTTATTCTTCACCCAGCTGCATCTGTGCATCTCAGTTCTGNAATCACTGAGCCCGAGCAGATGCAATTTTCAAGGTACCTTTTAAAGGCAGTTTACCCCAATCCTGATATTCAAGACACTTACTCTTCACCCAGATGCAGGGTGATCCTGTGCATCTCAGTTCTGAGGATTTCACCCCTATGGACGTTATGTTGTGCAAGCTTAACTGCTGGCCTGTGTTATGGAGTAAGACGGTCATGGTGCTGTTTCTCATACAGTTTGATTTGGATGTAATTACTCCCAACCAAGCGTTCTCCTGTCCCACCACATTCACACGCACCACGTTGCCTTTTCAGCAGAGGTTTCCATTATGAGACAGCCACCAGGGCCACCCTGGGGCGATGCTTTGCATTGGGAAAGGGAGCCCTCGATAAAAGGCATTGCTCTGCCCTTCCCTCACAAGGCAGGATGGAGAACAGGTCTGAACACGTGGATCAGCTGTTGCTGACACTAAACACTCAATGAGAGTGTCACCTCATTACTGTAATTAAAATATAAAGCACTTTTTGTTTCTAGGTAGTGCTGGGACAGGGAGCTTTGTTTCTAGCGTTGATGTTGTTTTAGCCTGATGCTACATGTCTAGGGAGGGAAAATGAATGTAGGTTTTTAAGAATGATAATTTATGAAAGGCTCTATTATATCTCCTATATATCCCCAAATGAAAATAACTTGAATAGGGGTGAGAAGGGAAATCAGTGACTTTTAAAATACACATTGTGTGCATCAGGCTTTCCTCTTAGGAATTTGTTTTCTCAGTTCCAGAGCAGATGTCGCTATCTGTTCCTTACTGAATAGGATCCCAGCCTACTTTAGATTGTGTATCTGTGCTGTTCCATTTCCAGCTCAATGAGTAAGCAAAGTACAGTGTTTCCCTATAGGCGCTAATGATCTGGAAGCCCTTGGTACCTTTGATATTGCCACGAGGAAAGAACATACCAAGGCTCCTTTGCGGTGCTGCCAGGTGAGGCACACCCCAAGGTGCTGGCGGGACAGGAAGGAAAGTCTGATACCTCTGCTGACAGCCAAACCATGTGCGATTGGGTATTGTGAGCAGACAGTAAGCTGACACTAGGAGCAATACTGCCGATATTGTGTACCAAGTGGGACTGAAATGAGGTGAAACATCTTCTGTTCTGTTACTTTATTTTATTTTTATCTTTAAGAAAGAAATTTCATCTCCCTATTTATTCTTTGAATAAAATTTCTCTATATTTCCAATTTTACCTGAATCTTCCAAAGTATTGTTGAAGCAGGGTAAACCAAGCAGAGGCTGAAAGTGTTTGATAGTACATTGCAAAGAAATAAAAGGTGCTAGAAAACTTACTATTTGTCTTGGAAGAAATAATTACAGCACATTAATCTAGTTTAATTACGGCGGTAATTTAAGTGACTTGTGTATTTTTGCTGTAATTATAGCGTCACTAAAGCTGCAAATCCTGTAGAAAAATAAATAAATAGTGCCTTACTGAAGCAGCTGTTTAGGCAATTATTGTGGAGCTAGCACTGGAGAGCGGTGCACTTTAATCAGGGTAGCTTTCTGGCTAGTATTTCAGTTCAGGCTTTTGCTGTAATGATTCACAGGACGCGTGCACGGCCGCAGAGGATGTCCTGTAAGATACCAGAGCAGTTACGCATCCACAGAGACCAGCAACATACGCTGCAGGGGAAGGTGCTGGTATCCTTGCTGGGGCAGTTAGGAAGCATAAATTCCTCTCAGCTGAGCTTTTTTTTTTAGTTTGTTTTCCATAAAGGCAACATTGGTTATGTTTGGATGTATTTTGTGACTATGGCCAAGGGCTTATTTAAGAAAATGAATTATTTTCCTCTACATTATTTGAGGAATGGTCCTAACTGGTGAATTGGTTTTCTATCCTGCTGATTTGCAGCCACACCTTGGGACCCTCAAGAGCAGTTTTCCTCATTTATCAGCAAGCCAAGTGCATTCCTTGGCTTTTAACTCCATTTCTCCTTATGCCTTGTTTCTCATCTGGGAGAGGGGAATAAGGCCCACCATCCTCAGAAGGATACTAGTGCTAATTTCTGGCAGAAATCTCTTTTGCTTTGTCTCCTCTATCGGTCATTCTTATCTGTGAGGCCTGTTACCTGGTGTGAGGTGAAAATGGCTGTTTAAATATGTGTGCTTCTAGACAAGTCCATGTTGGTCACTTCACATCAGATTCTTATCATCTAGGTGTTTCTGATATGATTAGAGCTCCATGGCTTTTTTGTTTGGTTGGTTGGTTTACCTTTGGCAACTGAAGTTATGCTGACAGGTTCAGTATTCTAGACACTTACCTTCTTGGTTGTAATTTTCCTAAGATTATTTTCAACTGGTGTTGCCAGTTTTCAGGTACTGTAATAAAGGGATGATGTCCCCACACCACATCGTGTAGACCTGTTAAATCTATTACATATAAGCTACTATTTTATTTTTCAGAGCTCTCACATAATTAATTTCTTCATCTATTTTCAATGTCAGAGCTCTGCAGAGTGCCACAAAGGAGCGTGGGATCATCATCACCCGTTCAACATATCCCAGCAGCGGAAGATGGGCTGGGCATTGGCTGGGTGATAACACTGCAGCTTGGGATCAGCTGGCTAAATCTATTATTGGTATGTAGAAGGAATTGACTTCGCAGTTTATTTTGTGTAGTGACCCTTTTCCTTGATTTACTTACTTTTAGAATTCACTGATTTTAGCTGAAACAAGCTCTTTCATTCAGCAACCGGAATTCATGGGCAATTCCTTTTTGACCTCTGCTTTGCTTCTGCACTGGGTGTTGGGAGCTCCTTTATTTCCCTGGGATCAGCCACCTTTGCACCCCTTGTTCTGCCTCCTCATTTTTTCCATCTGCTGCTGCCCAACATCTTTGTGTGCTTCTGAAAAATCAGCTTTTGTGTAGAAGAAAAAACATGACACATTAGAGAAACTGGGAATTTATTTATTTTTTTTCTCATTCAACATTGTAATATGTATTATCTAGCGCAATCATTAACATATGAAAGGGCAAAGAAAAACAGCTGGTAACATTGAATTATTTCTCCTTTCAGGTATGATGGAGTTCAGTCTATTTGGAATATCTTACGTAAGCCAATGAGTTACTGCCTTATATTTAAATTTCTTGATGCTCTACAAGAATTTATGGTATTCCAACTGGATTATTTGTCAACTTTCAGACAGGAGCTGATATCTGTGGCTTCTTTAACGACGCGGAGTATGAGATGTGCATTCGCTGGATGCAGCTGGGTGCATTTTACCCGTATTCAAGGAATCACAATCAGAAAGGAACAAAGGTGAGTTATAAATTTTTAATGTTTGTTAATGGCTTGGCCCTTGCAATGCAAACGTAAAGATAAGGCAGAAGGGCGTCAGAAAAAGTACATTCCAAGCAAAATGGACATGAGAAGAACACATTTGGCTCTTCATTAAATAAATAATAGTCTTTATTTGTAAGTAAGCTCTGCTGCAACCTCCCCCTCACCTGGGAGGCTTTATGCTTGCAGAGGGGCTGCTCTGGAATTCAGACCACTTGAAGGAAGCATATTTTAAGTTTGATTTGACTGAATCCAGCTCCTACCTATTTTTCTTTCTAGGCCATTTCTATTCAAACTCACATCAGCGAGACTAAAATAGAGTGCTTTTATGGCAAATACTCTTAAAGGAGCAAAACTGACCTTGGTGTTTGAAGACCTAATTGCCCGTAATTATTCAACAAATGAGACAATAGAGCAGTATAATATGATTCTGGAATAAGAATCAGAAATTTATGTACTTTACATATTTGCCACCATCAGATACTGCATTTCTTTGAAGAATAAAGGAAAATAATTGCCTAAATGGAGGCCTGGGCTGGCTAATGACTATATTGTAGAAAGCTGTAAAACTAGATAAGTGGAAAAATAAAAATTGAAACAGCACATGGACTCCAGTTCAAGCTTCAGCTCTAGCAGAGCAGTGCTATTTCTATGGCATACGTCTAATGAATTGGAGTCTCCTTTTCAAACACTATGTTCGTTATCTTGCCGCGGCACACCTTTCGATAGGACTTCTAACGCCTTTAAAAATGCAGATTTGGGGTTATCATGTTGCTTCCAGTCTTACCCAATTTGCCAAGGTATTGTTCAATGCGTTTAATAAAGATGGGAAGTGCTCCCTGACATCAGCCATTAGTGCTTTGGTCTCTGTTTGCAAGTTCTGAGTGCTGCCCCGCAGAAGAGAGGGATACAGATTATGTGCAGCGGGATGTGTCACACCTTCAGGACAACTGGCATGAAACGTTTTCTACAGTACTCCCTGCAGGGTTTTCTCATCTTCCTTCTTTCTAGCTCCCCTCTCAGGGCTGGCTGTCATACCTCCTGTTTTTACTGTCACATAGTCATTAACTGAAGAACAAATAAATGGAGGTGCTTTAGTTCTTTAGTTCAGAGGTGGAGGATTGCAAGGACCTACAGAAATTTCCTCAGCTTCTTCCAGGCTGATTTTGATGCCTCTTTGGTCATTACTACTACTAATAATGTGACATATGAAGCCATGAGAGAAAGATGAAATGGGAGATGCTAACATATGAAGTCTCTGTAAACATAAGCAAAGTCTTTGACCCATTCTTTGTCTTTGTTTTGTTCAAACATAGCATTCCACTTTGAACAACAACAATCACTTCTCTTTTAGAGGCAAGATCCTGCTTCCTGGAACACAACATTTCATGACTTTACCCGGCCTGTGATGAATATCAGATACACCCTGCTACCCTATTTGTACACGTTAATGTACGACGCCCACGCCCATGGCAGCACTGTGATCCGCCCCGTACTCCACGAGTAAGTGCGACTCCTTTGCTCTCCTCATCAGGAGTTTCCACTACAGCTTCTGGAGTTAGGGCCCTAATGATAGTTTTCCATTAGTTAAAGCATTTATTTCTGTGGAAAATATATAAATAAATTATCAAACATGACTGTGAGCTTTCAGAGTTGAGTCCCACTTGAGCAGCGGTAGTTCTCTGTTTTATGCGATGCAAAATCAAACATTTGCTTATGGAGGATTATTACATACTTTGATGTAAAGTAAAGATCACCTTTAGCCTCTTTAGGGAAAAGTAACAACGAAGTTTCATCTGATGGTAGACGTATGTAGAATCAAAAAGCAGATAATCTTACTATTGCTTATACATCCTCAGCAAAACCGATCTGCTGAATTTTGTGATCTAGATATACTGAAAATAAATTTGCCAAAGAAATTGAAAAAAAAAAAAAAAAGCTAAGTAGTAGCCTCTAATGACTTTCACATTAGGATCTTTATGCATTCTTGGCAAAGATTAGTTATGTATTTAAAAGGAAACAGATAAATGATATATTTTCAATCACTTCTCAGTTACTGTTAATACTAGAATAAATACAGATGAGGAAATAGTAGGTACTAGGAATAGTAGATTGCATTACTGACAAAAATGCCTTAATGTGGGAACAATTTCAAAAGTTCAGCACACAGCGTCAAATCATGGTTCTGTTAACTTGCAGGTTTGTGGAAGACAGAGAAACCTGGAAAATATATGAGCAGTTCCTCTGGGGACCTGCACTGCTCATCAGCCCTGCACTGCAACCAGTACGTGTTTAAGAACCAAAGTGTATATGAAGATATTAAAGTCACTTTAAAATAACTTCCCTTTTGCTTTAATTTCCCTAAAATATGTATCTTTAATTCCAGAATGCTCTGACAGTGAATGCTTACTTTCCCAATGCCCGCTGGTATGATTACCACACAGTAAGTAATATCCAAAATTACCTGTACTCTTTACAGTGCTGTTAGGATAGCAGCAAGGTGTGCTGAGGCCTGAAGCCACTACTTCTCTTTCACAAACTTGTGTTTAGTATCGGTTCTTGGCTATATAACGACTACATCTTGTTAGCTGATTTCTTGTAAAAATCCTTATTTCCTTTAATTGCAATAATGTTTAATGTGACCACAGTTGTATAAACTAGAAGATGGAAATAATGCCTTTAATGTGAAGTTCTTCTAATGACTTGTTTTTAACCCTTGAATAATGTACATAACTCTTTTGTAAACAATTGCTGTGGCTTAACCCTGGTAGGGAGCTAAGCACCACACAGCTGCTCCCATCTTCCCTCCCAGTAGGATGGGCGAGAGAAAAGGAAAAATAAAAGTGAGAGAACTCATGTGTTGAGTTTAATACAGACACTTTGATATGTAAAGCAAAAGCTGTGTGTGCAAGGAAGGCAAAATAAGGAATTCATTCACTGCTTCCCTTAAGCCACTTCCAGAAAGGCAGGGCTCATCACACCGAACGGTTTCTTGAGAAGACAAATGCCGCAACAAACTCTGAATGTCCCCCCTCCTCCTCCTTTCCTCCTAACTTAATCAGAAGTTTCTGTTTCATCTGAATGGTCACCTTTGTTCACCTCCTGTCACCTGGGCTCAATAAATTCTTTTATAGATGCATGATTATATAGATTTTCTGAAAAGCATTAAGTAGTTAACAGATTTGCAATAACATTTCCTAGGGAATCTGCCTAGCAAAAAAGGATTATTTCATTCTAAAATAAGATGTAAAGCAAGTCAACTCCATACAGGACTTATTGTTTTTTTTTTTTTTTTCCACAAATAGGATGAATATATTGGTGTTAAGGGGCAATTCAGAATTTTAACAACTCCTTTGGAACATATCAATCTTCATATCCGAGGTGGTTACATTCTTGCTTGGCAAGAACCTGCTAATACAACTTTTTACAGGTAAGATAAGATTAACTGGAAAATTAAAATATAGTTTTGTGCCCTTTCATACCATTATCAGCAGAGTATAAAGAAGCTTCATGAGCTTTATGGATGCTTTTTCTCTTCAGTTTCCTCGTAGTGGTCTCCTTTAAATTTAATAACATTAGGTCAAGAATATGAGTATCAGCGAACAGCTGAATGGCAGGCAATATTTCTTAAACAACTTCTAACATTTGAGAGAGTGGATTAACTGACAGAATTAAGGAAAAAATATTCTATTTTTCACAGTCGGAAAAACCCGATGGGACTTACTGTCGCTTTGAATGACACCCTGTTTGCGGAAGGACAGCTTTATTGGGATGATGGTGTCCGCATTGGTATGTATGATGTTTCTTGCTGTCATAAAAAACTTTTCAGCTGTGGGGGTGGTTTACACTGTGACAGGATGCCCAGACTCTGCTGGCCAAAGCAACCCCATTTCTGGAGGCTTTATCTGAGCATGCCTTCAGAGGCAAAACTCAAACTAAAGCTCCAGACTGGCATTAGCAAAGTGATTTTTCCTGATTTGAACCACAGAATGTATAATTTATGGAATTGATATTTTTCATAAGAAAAGTGGTGCCCTGGACCTAAGGCAGCACATATAGCAAAAAGGTCCTCAAACCTATGAGAGCCATAACCATAGGTAATGTGTGAAACTTTCACTAATTTCCCCAACATTTGTAAATCTAAATTGTCCTCAGATAAGAGATTTTTACATATTATTTATCCTCTCTATGCAGAACCTATTATCCTTGTATAAGTTATTACCTGAAATTACAAGAAGTATTGCAGAAAATTGTGGGTTTTTTTTTTGGCATAGTGGTATGTAGGGAAGCTTGCAGGATGTTGTTAGAGTATTTTGAGTTGTTTTATAAGCATCACAGCCTGTTAGCGCTGGAATCTGGAGATGATGACTGTTTATGGAACCTGAGTGGTAAATGAAAGTAGCACAGATTGCAAGCTGCATCTCACCAGGATTTCTGTGATCTGCTTGCTGTAGTGCAGAAAGGCAGAACCTGCACCACCCATTATCATCAGCACTACATTGAGTTCAGCTAGTGCTAAATTGTGATAGGATTGATAAAGTATACAGCAATGATTTCAAAGAAGCATCAACATATATCATGATCACGTGAATTCGACAGTGAATAGAGGTGGACGTGGGAAATGACTCCCGTGCCATCTTCAATGAGAAGCATTTTTCTCTTGCTAGTCTTAGCTTCCTTGATCTAAGTAATGCTGTTTGCTTGCCTTCTTTTGTGTCTTACCTTGGTCCTCATTTAAACAGCACACAGACCAAAAAGAAACTATTTTATGTCTAAAAGCATTTCTTGTGCAAATACAGTACTGCTCTCTCTACAGACAGAGAGACAAATGTACAAACTGTATACTTGAGTACAGCATGTAAGGACACTTGAACTGAAAGTTCTATAATATGCAGCTAAGCTGAACAGTGAATACATTTGATTTTATTATTTCTTTGTTTCTATCAGATGCTTATGAAGATGGTGCATATCTGCTAACATCGTTTAGTGCCAGACCGGTAGGTAATGTTAGCTCACAGTTTCTGAATAATCACCTTAGGTGATGATTGTTATATTTTTAAATATCTGTATTTTACTTTGGCTCTTTCTAAAGTTTAGCTATCTTCTCCCAGCCTTAATTCTAGATGACAGATGAGTTCTTATTCAGTAGGGTAAAGACCACTGCAGGTCTATAAACGTAGATCTGAAAAATTCTTTGAGATGACAATAGCATATATTAGTGCACACTAGAAGAACAAACTCATTCTGCATTCTTTGTATTGGTATGCATCAGGGCAACACGGTTGCTTTGGACACTGGCTTACAGATCCAAAGTACTACCTGTGGACAGCAAAGAATTTGAGTTTCTTCTCAAGAATGGCTGCCTAAAATTGTTCATCATATATTCTGCAAATATAGGGTCCTCCTCACTGTTGTTCAAGCTACGTCGCTGCTCCAAAAAGAAAGAAAATTTATCCCATCAATTACAAAGCAGGGATGTGTTTGTGGTTATGAGTTATAAACCTGAATGGCTGCTCTGCAGGCAGCCTAGGATATGTGCATTGAATCTGCACAACCCATGCTACAGAAACTTCTGGGGATCCCATAGAGGACAGTGAGTTTTGCTGCTGTGGCCATGCCATGTTGCAAAGTCCCTTGAAGAGCAGCCTAATGGTAGAGCAGGGAAAGCAGCTTAGTCCCAGCCCTTCANAGCCACAGCTTTGCACAGAGGCTGGTGTGATGTCACTGCTGCAGCTTGGGATAGCTTTTTCTCTTTAATCTCTAGCATAGAAAATCTGGCATGGATTCCTGTGTAACAAAGTCAATGAACATGAGCATTTCAGTACTGTCATTTCTGGGATGTTGGTTTTCAATTCTTTTTACAATTAGTTGAATATCCAGAATTATACGGACTGTTGATTTAAAAGAATTTGGTTTTATACATTGTAGTAGAAAACAGACTTTGTTATTTCACTCATTCTCCAGGATACTAAAATGTTGTACTATTTTATGCCAGCTGTTCTTTCTCCTCATTTAATTCTGTCTCTGTCATATCATTGGGTGTTAACTGGTAAGGAAGAGAAGTGTGTTCTGCTAATATGCACTATCTGCAGTTGCAAAGACATTATAAACTAAATGCTTTTCCTGCTCTTACAGAAAACTGGTAAGGAAAAGCTCAGTTAAAGAGGTCTTGAATCAACCAACAATGAGGAATGTTCACACTAAAATAAACAGCCACATTACTACTGCAGTAAACATGCAGAAGTGTATCACAGCACGTTTTCATGGGCCCACACAAGGGCTGTGAATGAGTGGGCACCCTTTCGGGGCAGCTCAACATGACATTTGCTCCCTGGAGACCCACTGATGGTACTGAGTACACCGTAAAGAAACTGTGTGCCCATAATCTACCTAAAATCACAGCAATTGATCCAGGAAATGCTGCTCCCAGTTCACACTTGTATCTTCTTAGGTCTGAAGTGTAGAGGCTTGCAATCCATCCTAGATGTTTTTGCATTGATTAAAGACAGTTAAAACATTCAACAAAATTCAGCAAAAAAAGCATCTGAACATCTTCAAAACACTGAGACGTTTATATCTTGTGTCTGCTGATATATATATAGATCTCCCCTTCCCTGCCCCTTTCCTCCCCAGAAGACACATTTCCACCGAGGAACTACTGAGGCTCCCACAGCACATGAGCAATAGTCCATAGCAGCAGAGAAATCTTTCCACCAGTTCCAATAGGTCTGGGCCCTACTCAGAACCAGAGTCAGTTCAATAAAAGGTCTGAAATGGAGACCTGCAGAATGATGAAAATTTGTCTTTTTATCTTGGACCAGGCCCAATAGGAGCTGAGAGATTTGTACCAGTCTAATGGCAACATCTTATTATTATTATTTTTTTTTCCTTTCAGAATGTGTTAGAGATCACAGTTGTGCATCATGGTTACAGTGATCCAAACAACTTAAAGTTTACTGAAATTAAAGTCCTGGGCGTGCCCACCAGCGTTCAGAATGTGACTGTATTGCAGAACGGCGGGACAATTCCATCAACTCACACGATGTCCTATGACAACACCAAACAGGTGAGGTGCTGGTTTTGGGGTAATGCTGCCTTCACAAACGCATATGTGCTTTTAAACCTTTGTTATAGATATATATCTAAGCACTAAAACATCCTCTGAATGGAGGGAAGGAGCCAGAGCTTCATGATCAGAAATCCAAAACCTGTGCTGGTTAAACTGACCAGTAATAAAAACATAAAAGAAAATAAGGAAGAATAAATTTTAGTAATCTACAACAAAAAGCCACTGTATTCTGCCAAATACAGAAAAAA
>VXAV01009056.1:623115-645264 GCA_013399715.1 Alectura lathami | reverse complement strand
TTTTTAATTGAGAATGCAGAGCATCTTCCAGCAAAGAGTTCCCCAGCACACCTGCTCACAAAGCAGTTGCAGACCTGCCTCCTCCTTTTCCAAAAAAGAACAGGCTCCTTTGTTTCGTTTGGCATCAGTCTCACATTGAACCAAAGTCTACTTAACGCTTGGCTTGTACTTGGCTTTCACTTCAAGAAAAACAGTCTGTGTTGCCTTCATTGCACTTGGTTTTTAATGAGGTGAAGAAGAAAAGAAGCCTGCCTACCCAGCTGAATGGTGGTTGGCTGAATCTGGTCTTTCCATGTCTCTTAGAAACACAGTGGTTCAGAACCTGCGTGTACTGTCCTCAGTCTTCAGCAGCCCTCCAGCCACAGTTCCTTTGCAAGAGACAAACCCTGAACAACAGTCCCTCATAAAGAGGAGCTGTTTCTGCTTAAGCAAAAGAGTAATAAATCTTTTCTATCTCAGCAAGCTGAGATTGCTGGCATTAATAAGTTGTCAGACTATATAGTGAAGTAATGCTGGACTGCATAAGCTCATGCACAACATAAACCAGTTTACAAAGAATTTTTTTCCTATCTTTTCTCTCAGCAGATCCATTTTTTGACTCATTCTCTGAGCAGTTTGACTTTCTAGCACTTAAAAAAAAAAAAAAAATTACTCGTAGAATGCCATAGCAACATTCTGAGGTTTGATGTAATCCTGCTGCCTATTGCAGCAAATTCCACTAGAAAATTCTCACTGAACGCACAGCACCTTCCCCAAAAGATATGGAGTTCTTCCTTCAAAAATCTTTCCTAACTTTATTGGCTGTTGTCCTGGGTATACTTAAAAAATAAATCCAGAGGAAACTGTACTTGAAAGAAGTATATTAAAATTTTCAGCCAAATTTTCCCTAGTACTAAATCTCCAGAGTATTTTATGAATAGCATATGAAGATTTGCTTTTGACTACCAAGAAACATGGCCAGAAGCAGCACACTGGGCAACATGGCTCCTTGCTCCGAGTCAGTTGCCAGCTTTGTATCTGCACCATTGTACAGACAGACAATAGGAAAGCTCACTTCTTAATGAGGCATTTTGCCGTTTTAATTCCTTATCAAACTGGAAGTTTAACCCTGACCATTTTCAGCAGGGTTTTTGGTGTCATATTCACATCTGAAATTTACCTTTGAGAAAGAATATGTGTGTATAAATATATATGTACATACGAGCATTTTATATACAATATACAATCATTCTATCATATATATTCTATCAATCACATATACATATGTATCCTATCATATATATCAAGTTGTAAGTAGTGCATCCCAGAGCCTATCCATTGCTCAAAAAACTGACGAAATAGTCTTTCTTTGGGTTCTGGATTGACTTCTGAAACATTAGGTCTGTTTTTTAAAACCCATTGCCTGTCTCTGGCATGGGTCTCATCATGGGTACAGCTTCATTTCCCAGAGCAAAAATAACCCCTTGAATCTATCGCAGCAAACCAAGAACACAGCTTGGAGATTAAATCAAGGTCAAGTAACAGGTTAATAGACACTATAAACCTGTCTCTCCTAGGTGTCTGACTGGGAGAATGCAACATTTGTGCTCAAATAAACACTTTGGAATTACTTTTTTTTTTTTTTTTTTTTCCCTAATCTCAGCTTGTAATGGATGTGGGGAAGTATTGTGCACAGTTTTGGTAATGCTAAACTGACTTACCTATTAAAATGTGTATAAACCATGGTTTCAGGTGGGTAAACAAGAAAGTGTGGAAGTACCAGCCAGCCTGACAGAAAATAGATAAAGAAAAAGCTAGTTAATTCCACCATTGTATTTTCCCAATCAGTCTCTGTTCAATATTTTTTTGCTGTATCATATTCTTGATCTTAGTAGGCACTGAATGTTGGATCAGTCCAGAACATAAAGCCTGAAGTCTTCTCATGGTGACTGCAAGTCCACGTCTCCCTTTTCTCTGTCTAGTGTGTTTTTTTTTTTCCTCTATCTAGTGGTACCCTCAAGCAAATGTTCATGAATCAGTACACTGGATCACCCGCACAGTACTCATTTCTTTACCATGTTCACAATTTTAACAGGGTTAAAGGCTTATAGACATGGGCGTGAAAGAGCTAACAGCTACACTGAAAGGTTGCCTCCTGCAGTGAATTTTCTCTTCACCTAGTTCTTTAAAAATACAAGTGTTTCACAAAAAAAAACACATTGGTCATCCCCCCACTATATTCTCTTATCTTTGTATTTTCTATATTGCTTTCTCTCTGCAAATTAAAGGTGGATGCAGAGTCATTGTAACTATTCAGCCCATCTCTCTTTCCAAGAAATGGTCAGAGCCCTGAGCAGATATCAGCAGACAGGATGGAGACAGCTGGCAGCAAAATCTATTATTGGCACAAAGCATTTAATGGCATGTGTGTTTGGATACAGGAGAAAGGGCAAGGAAAACAAAATAGCAGAGTACAGCAAGTCAGTTAATGATGGTTGTGTAGATCTCTCCAGATTTAGGTAACAATACTTTTGCAAAGATGAACAAATGTGTTATCGCTATAAGAGTGCAGTGGATACAAAGAAAATGCCCTGAGAATACCCCTCAGATTTTCAGGCACTGGTGGATAATCCTGACTACTTTAAAGAAAATTAAATAAATACGTCTTTAGCCACATGATGGCCAGTTACCAATCCCTCTGCTGGCCAAGAAACAGATGCTGACAGGACCGGCCATCCTGTCTGGTCTACGCAGCAGTACCCTTTATTTTGTCAACACGCCTCCATATGGTTTTCCAAACACCTGAGGAACTGGAAGGGGTCACAGCCATGGGCCTGATGCTTGTCCTGTGGTAGCCATGGTTAGAAAAGCTCTTTGCAATCTCCAACATCACAAATCAAAGTAGCAAAAACGCTGTGTACAGTGTGCATGTAACCTCCACATCTAGGTCTTAAGCAGTCTGTTAAAATATTCTGTGACAGAAGCTTTTACTTCGTTATAAGTAATGAAATGGTGAAGACCACACTGCTTTAACAGCTTGCTTAAAGGCTGGTTTAAAACAGACTTTTGCATGGTCCGTCTGTAATTTCTGAGGCTTGTACTCTTAAAAATTGTACGATTTGTTACTTATTGCACCTACTGTATATAAACACGTTTTTATAGCTGAGCAGACCCTGTTCTGAAGGAAGCAGGCGCCTGATCACAGGGTGGCCTGAGGACAGAGGGTCTGACAGGACCCAGAACGGCTGTCAGCCAGTCAGAGAACGCACAGCGCTCAACAAAATGGCACCTCCCTGCCACAAAATGGCGGCCGGAAGGAGAGGGAGAGTGAGACGAAATGGCTGCGGGGTGGGTGGGGCAGCTGTGGCCTTGTACCTTGCACTGCAGCTGGTGGAGGGTCCTCTGGAGGATCCTGTGGAGCGGTGAGGCTGTGGAGGAGCATGGCATCTGTTGGTGTCTGATGTGCGATGACGAACTCCCTGCTATGTTAGAGGAAGCATGCATTAGACATTTTTATAACCTGTGGGTCACAGTAAAGACTATAGCTCTGGCTCTGCAGACATAATTATCTGTCACATTGGCCTTCACCTGCCACAGAGGTCCCTTCCAACCTCTACCATTCTGTGAGTCCTACCCATGGGAAATCATTTTTTGTCATGTGTTTTCCTGGCACAGTCCAGTTTTTGGGGTGTAAGGCCAAGGCGGGGGGTCTTGTTGGGATTCCCACCCCCACTAAGAAAGATGTGCTTGTGGTCTTTGCAAGCAAAGAAACGGCAGAAGTGGGTTTTCATTTCACTCTTTTTCCTTCCTACTTCTGAAATAGCAAATGTACGACACCTCTGCACACGCTTCTGTACAATTTGTGTTAGTAGTTTATCTTTGTATTTAAAATATGGTTACACATACATAGTAATGTGCAGTATTCAGATCTAATTGCCTTTCTAATGCTTTGAAAGTGGAAGAATCAAAGGATTCCTCAGTAATAAAACATATGAAGTGCAAGCCTGGAAATAGCTTGGAGCTTTATTTCTAGAAATCATAACGCGGTGAGCACTATCGAGGTGACAGCTCTGTAAATTACATCCTTGCCAGACGAGTAGCTGGAGGACATTTTCAGAAGAGTGCCCAGCAATAACCAGAGGGCGAGTTACCTTAAACAGGTTCTGACTGAAAACCTATGGAAACAACAGCAAACTACTGGTCTTACCAGGATACTTTTGGGTCAAAACCTCAGTCTCCAAGCTGCAGGATCAATTCCTGAAGTGTCACACCTGACATTACAGCTGCTTGGGAAGATGACAGAAGCCACAGATTTCAGCTACTGCTCTGTTACAGCATGTGCTGCATAAATAGTGGATTTTGTAACGGTTCTCATGGACTAAAATGTAGTCAGGAGGCATTTAGTTTTTGCCTTTTGGAAGATGCTGCTGTGTGATTGTCCTTCCCCCGTCTCCTGTGGCGGTTCAGTGCAAGATCTGCTCCCTGAGCAAATCCCATATGCTGATGCTGTAAGGGAGGAGCAAGCCACAGCCTGGAGGCACCCCCAGGCATCCTGCTCAGGTCAGTTTGCCACAGAAACTCACACTGAACCAGACAGGGGAGGGAGGCTATGAGGTCTGTCACTTTACCACAAGCACTTTCCTTGCTTTCATTTGCGCTGCCTCTGGAATCAGATCTACCTGCATAAAACTATTTATTTTGAAAGGAGGTCTTTCACTGCTACAAAGAAGTGCCCATTTATGTCAGCGTACAGGAAAGCAGTTGCTAATTGTTGTAGGAAGGAAATTATAAAATACCAGCTAACATTTGCCTTCTGCCTGACTCCAAAGGATTTGCAAAGTGATGCAGTTACTTTGAAGGACTTCTCTTTGGCACAATGTGCAGTAAGTACACGGATGTGCTGTCTAGGGGCAGAGTATCTCAGCTGAGCAGGAGCAGATATCATTGTGCTAAAGAGACACTGATGCCCCTGAAATTACGATTCTGTTAATATAAAAGACAAAAACGGGTCTCACTTGGCTGTGCTTGTTTTAATGAAGCTGCCACACATGTGCAGTTAATTGGATTTTACCTTGGTGTCTGAAAGTAGCAGCTGGATGGTGACATCTGGCAAGACAGCAGGAGTGTGGCCTGGTTGTAAAAGCGAGCGCCGTTCCACCATGCAGACATCTTCACTGCCCTGGCACAAGCTGCTGATTTCTACCTTTCATTTGGAAGATGGAGTTCTTGTTTTCACTTCATTATATTTTATTTATCACGAGGTGGCGAGGAAATAAGCTTGGATGTTTTAAAGCTTCTCCCATCTCCAGTGAGAGGCACTACCAGTTACGTTTTCATTCTGTTTCATAAAAATGCAAGGGTTTTTTTGTACTGTCTGTAGATGAATTTTGTGGGGGTTGCTCATCAAAACCAGGACATTTTGATAAGAAGCTACACCAGTAATAAGGATTTTGTGCATTCCTCATTTTGCTGAAAATGCTCCATCTCATATTGTTCTGAGGGTTAAGACAAGTTTGATGGTGTTTTCACTTGCATTGAAATTTTCATTTTACTTATTACACAGTTACTCTAAATCTCAGAGTATTTTCAGTTGAATTCTTAGTGTTCATGAGGCATTATGCACATTATAATAATTAAATAGTAAGCTAGTAAGCAATTTAGAAGAGCTTTCTGACCAGTGGTTCCCTTTAATAATTTCATGAGACCTTTCAGGCAGATATAGTGCACGATTTACTCCCACTGATATAAACCCTGTATTCAGGGTCAGGCCAGCTGATACTAATCTATTCTATTTATTTTTAAAATTGAAGCAATTTGCATTGAAAAGGCAAATAACAGTGACATTCATATGGGATGGTGAAAAACTATTTGTTAAAAACATTATTTTCCATAAATTACCTCTTAAAAAGTACCAGTAAGAGAATTTTTTTTTTTACAGTATGGGCAATGTTGGATTTGGAGGAAATGTTTGATCTGGATGAGTTCCTCCAGGTCTGTATCCTCCTTTGCTGCCATGGGAAGAGTTGGGCTGAAGGATGTACTCTCCAACATAGAAAATGCTCAACTGCTACACAGGTTTGAATATCCAAACGTGGGGCTAGTCAGGGGCCAGACAGGGGAGATGGAAGTTAATCACATGATGCAACATCCTTCCAATTCCCTGTATTTTGGATTGCACCTATATAAGGTATCATGAGGTGTCCAAAGGCTAAAGGAGAATTAGGCACTTTCTTGCAGCAGGGTCTATCACAGGTTCATTTGACATTTCAAAATTCTGCATTTTCCCAATAGTCAATAATGAATGAAAAGAAGATAGATAGAATTTCTTGCACTGCATATACAAACTCTCAGATTAATTTGTTGCTATCCAATATTCCCTGATTCATACTCTATTGAAGCAAGCAGTGATGCTTAGGAAGCATGGTATGTTATTTTTCATACCAGGCAGCTCTTGCTTCCTCTACAAGTTTTCATCTGAATTGTTTAATGAAATACCTCTCACAATTGAGCTAATCTCTCCCTCAGCTCCTCCTTTTCTCATTTTCACTGCCAGCCTTTGCCTTCTGTTCACTCTATGCCGCTATCAGTCTCGAGAAAATGCTTTTAAGGGTTCTACCTATTCCATCTCTAACTTAAGAAAAGGAAATATTTTCATGCCACCTCTACACACTGCAATTTTAAATGGATCTAATCAGTTCTGCCCTCTACCTTTTATAACAAGAAACATTTTCAAATGAAAATTGAGATATCCCATCCTTCACTGATAGCCTAATCTCTCACTCTCTTTCCATATAACATTTCAAGCCATAACGAAAAAGTTTGCCTGACTTTCAGAACTTACCCACAGCACAAAAGCTTTTTCTAAGAGTTTTACTTGAAGCTAAACATCTATTTAGGTTAACACGTCCTATCTTCAGCTTGAATACAGTAATTCCTTTTTTGTATTTAACCTTTGATCAGCTATCTACCTTTGAACTCTCAGATAACCACCCTCTTCTTGTATCCTTGTCCCATTTCTCCGGTAACTCTTGCATAACTACACCTTATATACCAAGATAGAATACTTTTTAGGCTAAATAACTTCTTTTTTTCCCCCTACAGGGATAGTTCCATTCACTTTGTTTGTTCTTTAGTTTTTGAATATATCCACAGAAGGGATCTGGGATAGAACAGTGTAGGATGTTTGTACTGTTTTAAATTAAAATCAGAATAATGAATAAATAAATAAACTCTGAATCTAATGTTGATTAGAATAGCATAGAATAGAACAGAACAGAATAGAGTAGAGAAGAGTAGGATAGTTCAGCTGGAAGGGACCTACAAAGATCACCAAGTCCAACGTCCTCACCACTCTTCAGGGCTAACAATATTCCAGATTACATATGAAAAATCAACTTGCCTGGGATGGACTTTGGCCAGCAGACTCCATGGACTGTGGTCAGCGTGCCCAAATGTTTCATTTGGCCCAACTGACTATGTCAGAGGTCCAATTGGCACTTAAGTCTATTACTACTGTGTTTACCTCCCTTCTCCACTCAGAAAATTCATTGCACCTGGACAGGACGCTAGGACAGGTGTGAGAGGGATCTCTCTTTCCAGTGGAAGCAGAGGGGCACCGTGTGCCTCTGCCTTCTGTGCTTTTGAGTTACTCCCTCCAGGTGACAGGCACCATTAAGGATGCTCCACTTTTCTGCTAGGTCTCAGAAACCTCCAGATTACTAAATCAGCAATAAAAACTATAAAGAAAATGATGACAAACTGCTTATTTTGATTGGCACTTTTTTTCAGTATTACACCTGCTTATGTCTGTCTTTTCTGCCTCCCTCTGATCATGCAAACAAGCTCTGGTGATGCGAGAGGGAAAAAAGTGACAACTGGGTTGTTCTGAGTTTCTGCAGGCAGCCTTTATATACAAATTTGAGGCATGCTTCTCCTAGAGACAAGTGTCTGGATGACTGCTGCTGCAGAAAGGGCCTGTGTGGAAAAAGAGCTCTTAAGTTGCTCAAACAGAGCAGCTGGAGTACGGCAACACACAGGTAGTTGTGTCACTTTTAGTCTTTTAACTTCTGATGTAGATACCGATCCCAAACTACTTGTCTAGTATTTATAGAGAGGACCTGTTAACAGATTTTAAATATTCTGTATGTATGAGGAGATAAACTTACCAGTATATCATCAAATCCTCCCTAGTATACCCAGTTTAATAGTATCACTCAAAAGAAAATGTGGTTACATAAATAAAATAAGCAAAATAATGTATCATCATAAAGCAAAAATTAACATTTAAGTACAATTGCAGCGTGGTCTCAAGTTTTGTTTTTTTTTTTAGACATCAGCAGTGCATGACATAGAATATTCAAAACTACTAATTACCTTGGGTCTAAGCGCTTGTAATAAATGATTTCTTGCTTCAGTATAGACTCAGGTAACAAAATCTTCGTATACCTCCAAATGAATTCAGAACAGAGGAATGTCTGTATATTCATTATGCGTGGACTAGTAAATACTTACCAGTCCTTTCTTGCTCAAAGTTTCAAACTAAGTACTGTAAAGATTGAAGAAATTTATAATTAATATGGCAGTAGGAAACTTGGTGCACTTACCAACTTTTTTTTTTTTTTTTTCCTCTCTTTGGAAATGCCCTTTATCGTCACAAATCCCACCCGCTTCGTTCACCATCATCTTCCAAGTGAAGACTATTTTCTTACCTAGTATGCACATAAAAATAAATAAAAAGTTGATTATAAAATTATTCATGCACAGTGAGAATGGCTTCTCAGAAAAACAGAGGATAGAGTTCTATGTAAGGGCAAGAGACCTAGGGGGATGGAATGATGTGAAACAAAAGTACTGCTTACTGTCTCGGTTCACGGTGTATTATGTCACTGAATTTATCCCAGACAAGGCTGCATATTTCTTTTCAGAAGGTACACTGAATGCAGCTGGAGGTGCGACCGTTCTTTCTGTAGGTATCTTCCCTTCCTCTCACTTCTGTGGATGTGCAGCAGCCTCTGAAACACTTCCAAGGACAATATATTCCCTGTGCATTTCTTCGTTAATGCAGCATTAACTCACAGAGACTTCAAAACTTTGAAACAGGAACATGGAGAAAAAGCCTTGCTCCTGGAACAACCCAACACTCTGGTTGATTTTATGAACTGTAGCTCCACAGGTTGACCTGATTTTCCTCCACTGACTGGCAAGCTCACAGGTAAACAGGAACATTAATGAATGATGGTGAGAGACCTGGCATTAGGCTGAGGCTGTTCGCCACCAAGGGGAGCCGTGCTGGTTCCTCCACTGTTCGGGTTCCTGATAGTACTCAGCTTGCTGTGGGCTCCTTTCATCTCAGCATGTTATGCATGGCAGCACCTAGCAAAAGAAAAAAATAAAATAAAAGCAAAAATAAAAATAAAGCAGAAATAAAAGTTTTAATAAAATAATCTGAGATTATTTCTGAAACTAAAGGACATTATCAAGATGATCGTTAATGAAGGATCACCTTATTGAAACTAAAAAAAAGAAGATAAATAGTGCTGCAGAGGAAGTGAAGCGAGACTTGGGAGAGTCTGGCACTGCAAAGTTCATGTAAATCCCGTTTTGGAGCATCCTTATGCTGGTTGTGTTTTGCATGAAGAACTCAGAGACCTGTAGGTCACCTGCTGTATTTCACTGGGGCAACAGCTCAGGTCCTTGTGCTCACAGCAGAATTTTATAGCATGCCTTAAACGTGAATCAAATATACGAACATTGTGCAAGTGTGGCAGCGCTGGGTGACGCTTCAGTAAGAAAAATCTGCCGATATAACTGAAGTTAAAAGTGCATGAGACTGTAAGGAATGCCAATTTGCAGTTATAAAAACACCCATAGTTAACGTATTTTGCCTGACCCAGTGATTTTTAGACCTGAAGATAGGCTTATAAACATGATTTAGCCAGGCTCATTTTAAAGAGAAGTTATATGCTATGGTGAACCAGGCTATGAGTCTCTGTATATTGTTTTATAACAAGGAGCAGAATTTTTTCTTCATTCTTTAAGTCAAAAAAAGATTGCCCCAAAATAAACCATAGCACAGAGGCATTTGACATATCAGAACAATTTATAGCAGCAAACAGTCGCTTAGTTCAAACTAATGAGCCAATCTAAGTCTCGGTGCATGTTATTTTCCTTTGATGATTTCATTAAAAATCTAATTTGCAAAGAATTTAAAAACATTATGCACATATACATACACTCACATATATCCCACGCCAAGATACAGCAGCGTTACTGCTGCACACAGCTATCACACAACCGACACTGGTGCTGCGGTAAATGGCTGCAGTGGGGGGAAATGCTCGTCCTTGGGGTCCGCTGCTGCCCTAGAGCTGGGGGCAGAGCTGGGGGCCAGGCTGCAGAGCTCAGTAAGTCCAGGGAAGGCCAGGATTCACCCCACAGCAAGTCCCAGTTCCCTGGTTTCAATACAACACCAGCGAAATGATCAATACAGATATCGCTGTGTTCTCTCAGCATTTTTAGGACTTGGATTTTCTCATTGTGTGAAAGTCAGAAAGGACTTCGCGGGAGTTATGCTGAAAAAAGAACACCAGAAGCAGATGCCCGTTGTCTTATCTTAATTCCAGCTATTCTGACAGTTCCTCAATGTTTGTTGTTTCTCATCTGTACACTGAAAACATTTTTCCCTCAGATCAGTACGTCCCTTACTGGATATCTCCTCTGCCACATGAGAGCGACTTCCCACAAGCTGAACTTTTTGATGTTACTTCAGACATGTTCTGCTTTTATAACTTCTACAAAATGAATACTGCCACCAGCCAGCACAGGCTCTTGCTGGCAGCACCACATGCATGACCAGAGTGATTATTTAAATACTCTCACAGCACCTCGAAAATAGAACTATTCATTAATATCTTATGAGAAGAATTTTGGGTCAGGTTTTTTGCCTCTCATAATGCACTTTAATGCATTTCTTATCGAGTCTTCAATTACAGTCCTGGAGAGGTAATTCATACTTTCCTTCTATTCAATATTTCCTTGCAAGGGAAGAACAAAAGCTGGAATTATCCACCTAATGCTAGATAATTCTTATGAGATTAAATATTTTTTTTTAATTTATTACTAGTATATGTTAGACAGTGAATATCCTTTTATCCTTTCTAGCAGACCATAAAGCATATTTATGAGAATACATATATATATATAAGGGTCAAAAAGGAAATTATTTTTCCTTTAACGAAGGAAAGAAAAACAAAATAAGATTTTCTTTTACTGACTCTACATTGAAAATGTCAGATTTGAGGCTGTATATTTCCTACATATATTGTGTGAAAGTTCCCTTACACATGGGGTAATGAATCATAATGTTCTGGGTTTTGTTTTATGCTTTTTTTTTCTTTTTTTTTATCATGTAGAAGTAAGGCCGAGAAAAGGAAATATTTCCAACAGCTAGAAATGTGGATTTCATCTTCTTGTGCAGCATATACCTATATAAAAATTGTCTATGGTGATAAATATTTACTCACAGAGACAGTCATCTACATATTCCACAAAACTGCTTATGTCAGCTGGGGAATATTCAGTTACTAGACAAAAATGCCATTTTTTTTTCTTTCTCTAAGAATACATAATGCATATAATAAAAATAATTTGTAATGTTAAGAAATGAACAATACTATTTGTGTATAATGGTGACTCTGTAAGAAGTTAACATGTTTAGAGATTGAGGACATCTGTTTTTATGGACATTTATGCTTCGGAATAAAACAGCTATTTATATGCCATGTATTCCCACAAATGTCTTTCCATCTACCTGTTCAGTTGTGTAGATGCATGGGTACATTCTGTGTGGTTCCCTCGTTCTTTGGTGTTCAATTGAAATTATAAAGAAATTTAGTGCATCTGTTCCTCTCTAATGCAAGTATATTCTTAATATTTTTGTAATTATCTTCAAGAATGATAATAAAATAAATACTTCAGTTCCTGCAGCCTGATATTTTATGATTTTCTTTTAAACATTTTTGAACTTTTTGAATATAAAAATATCCATCATTTATTTCACAATAATGTAAAATAAAAAGCAGCAGCTCTGCACTTATCACAAGATGTGTACGACAGCATCATCCTCATGCCTAGATGCTCACTGGAGATAGTGCTAGACATCTGCTGTAGAGGAAAAGATGGTTGTTCCGTAGCAGATCTGCAGCAGTTTTCAAACACGCTGCAGCCAAACAGCGGAGAGAATGACTGTAAACTGTGGGAAGATGCAGCTAAGAAACTTCAGTCCCTCAGTCCCTTTACTGCACGTACCATGCTTTTATTCTTATTTACTTTATAGGTATCTTATAAATATTTAATTTTAACAGGACTGATGGAATGAAATGAGCTTTTATTGCAAGATGACCGAGCGGTTCCTTGGTTTACCTTTAGGTACAATTAAAGTTTTTACTGCTGTGCTACCAGAAGAGCAAAGTCACAGGAAAATACGCAGGAGAAGGAGGGTCAGCCAAAGGGGAGCCCCCCAAAAGCACAGCCACAGCATTGCCCAGGCCAGGAGCATCGCTGTGCTGCACCCCGGTACCTACCAGTAGGATAGGGGGTGGATGTAGCGCCGCGGAAAGATAGGGAGACCAAGGAAGCTGGATTTGCTTTTTTTTTTTTGTATGTCAAGTCACACATTTTAACAACAGGGAAAAAAAAAATAAAAATAAAAATAAAGCAGTATTGTTGAAACTAAAGAATTTCAACTTCCAAGTCATCTCTTCTGTTGTCAGCTTCAGAAGTTTCCAAAGCCTAACAACATTACTTCAAAAACGTTTGGTTTAAATGTACTCTAGATAATGAAAGAACATCTTTTAAGAATATTTTCAGACACATAAAAACCCCCAGCAAGCTTACACCACTGACATTTTGACAAATGACATTCCAAAAAGGATCTGGTCACAGAAATAAAGATGGTGGAAGAGTGACATTTTCTCTTCAGCTAATTGACAACTTGGGAAACAAACACATCAAAAGAAATACGTTATGATATTACTCCAGTGAATAGTCTGTCAGAAAATGCAGCCTGCTTATTAGTTTGAAATCAGCATTCATTTTGATCTCTGGCAGGGCACAGATATGAGTTCTGGAGGCAGAAGAAATCTATCTGCAAGGCCTCGCAGCACAATGTGCTGAGGAAACAACGAAAGCGCTTTTGAAGGCCCATTAGACAGCAGTGTGAGAATGTGAAAAGGCAGCAATTTAAATATTTTTAGTGCTCTGCAGCTTCTTCCTTATTTAACAGCTTAGCTGGGCTGCATACATTGCAGGCAAGGGTTGGAAATTTCCTCAGGATGGAAAGTTGGGAGAATAATGTGTTACTCAGTCACTACCAGGACTCTGGGTTCAGGACAGCATCATTTGGCACAGAAACCATCTCCAAAGTTGAGTTTGGAGGAAAACATCCAGAAATCCAGCACCTGATGTCAGCTATTTCAGATCTAACTAAGCTGCATGGAGCCACTTCCCTGTCTCACCGCAGCGGCAGAGCCATCCACTCTGTACTGATCCCCTGGGGAGTCAGCCCCTGGTTCAGACCGGTCCTGCAAACCCCACCCCATTACCCTGGATTCTCCCAAATCATCCCCGACAATGCCATCCAGCAGTAGGATGGAGTGCTTCCCGCTTCAGTAGCCCGGATTAAATGTAAGCCTACCGCCACCCGCTAAAACCATTGCATTCGGAATGTCACTAGCCACTGCCAACGTATTATTTATTGTTAGCAATTTTACTGTCAGAACATCTACCAGCTCCGAAAGTCCTCCCACTCCACCCATTTTTAAAAATAAAATGAAAGAGGTAGGAAAAATGGGAAAGAATGTAATAAATTTGACATGCCAGAACTTATTAGTGAAACAGACAAAGTATTATTATAAGACAGAAACGGGGAAAATAAGTGAAAGAATATAATAAAATCCCTTTGCAGTGCAAAGAGCAGAAAATGGGAGAATTTAACTTCATGCATGGCCTAACAACTTTATGACCTCCTCCAATGAAGTCAATAAGCAGACTTTAAGGCTTTCAGCATTGGATCAAGTTCACTCCTAATATTTAATTCCATTAACCATTGGGCTTTCATACCCCTACTCCACTATTCTATGGTGGAAATACCGGGATGCCTGAAGTAAATATCAAAATGCCTTTTTTTTTTTTTTTTTTTTCCTTTCTCAACCTTTGTGTTCAAACAAACAACAAAATTGGGTTTCAAGCATTTGGTTATGTTGCCTGTGATGTCCTCAATGAATTGCCCTCTGCTCTTGAACTGCAGGTCTACAGTATGTGCTGTTTGTAACTAGATGTTTGCCTGATTTTGAGAAATAGTGGCCAACAACTGAATTGTCTCTTATTACAAATACAGTGTTAAAAAATATAGGATACGCTCACCAAACAACATGCTGAAGTACAAATTGCTGTTTAAATCTGGCAATACCTTCAATCAGATGGAAGTTCATGCTGGAGAACAATTTCCTATTGGCCTCTGAGAAGCAGCTGCTTTCCTGCAGCGGTTGTTTCTCCATACGGGTCATGGTCTGACTTCCCAAACGAGGCTACACTAAGGGAAGGGCACAGCAGAGACAAGGCTTTCTACAGCAGTGAATGAAAACCACATGCACTCAATGGCACCAGGTTGGTTTACTTCCTCTAGATGCACACAACACAACCCTCCTTATCCATCAGCCTTCCCAAACAACTTTATTCTCTCTCTCTGTCCCTGTGAGAATTTCCCGCTCTTGATTTAATGGAATTTGCCGCTGGCAAAGAGGCAGGAAAAAAAATGTCTACCAAATCTTCCCATCACAATCCCTTAATATCTTGCTCCTGAGCAGTGGCTAAGCAGTGTCTTGCCTTGAGATACTCTGGCCATGTCTATTAAAAAAAAAAAAAAAAAAAAAAAAAAAAAAAAAAGTAGCCACAGGTAAGCCCACCAGACAACAACAAAGATCTACAGTTTTCCTATATTACTACAGAACAGCTTATGTACGCAAGTGAGGACCGGCAAAATCCATCACACATCCTGGCTGTCCTCAACCACTTCGGTAAATACTAAAACATCATTCAGTGTGCTGAGCATCCTCTGCCAGTGCCTCAGAAATCTCCCCATACATCTTGCAGAGAGGTTGCCTGGCTGGTCGTGGGTTCTGAGAGTTGAACAGCTTTCATGGCTTGTTGGGGGGAGTGCAAGGCAGCAGGTACTTTGAACAGGCTAGAAAACTGGTGAACAAATTAGTAATATAAACTTGTACTCAGTCTCACCAAAGGATCAAACCTGCAGTTTGAAGTAGCATCACAAGAAGAAATTGAGACGTGAGAGTGCACATTTACTTACAGGAACATGAGGCTGAGTGATCAAGAGCTCTGTGCAGGCTTACTGTGCTGACTCATTGGTTTTGGTAGTAATAAATCCTATTGCTTTTCTGCTAAATATTGTGGGACTATTTTTTTCCTCAGTATTGTGAAAATCAGCAATTATTTGATATGCTTGCTGTGGAGCTCTTTAGTCATTCCTCCATTAGAACTGCCAGGTTTGTTATACTTCTGAAAATGACACAACATCTGAAGGATATTGAAAATTTTATGCATTCTGTGTGCAACCACGAAACAACATCCACGGGTTTTACAGACATACTGCTCTAGGAATTTTGGCTAAAATGACTAAAAATCAGATTAAAATAATTTGGAAATTAACAGCAGTCTGTGAGAAGACATGCTTTAACAATAAAGAGAAAAGTCATGGAAGAGGTGACTATCTAGGGAAACTAAACCCGGGGAGAAATCATAATTTCTTCACAGGTTAATTTGAATTTTTATCCATGCTACAGAGCTCATGTGGACAAAATGTGTCACCAGACCACTTCATGAGGACATTGTTTGCTCCTGCTTACTACTGCAATGATATTTTCAGCCCACCTAGCAAACTGAGTCTGTGCTGACAGCTGAAACCACTCTTCCTGGAGAAAGGTGCAATGTTTGTTAGTCTGGTGGGGAAAAATCACAGATGAAAAGCCCTTGACTCGGCAGAACAGCCATGCACAGGGTAATGTTACTTCCCAGCCTGGGGCAGATGTATTTTTTGCTTCAATTTTTCACATTTTTGCTCTTCAAACATTCAACGAGGCACGTGTGTACATCTTTATCTTATAAGTATGTGTTCTTGTGCTCTTCTACTTGTTTTCCTTGGATTTAACACTAAAACCTTTTCTATCTGTATCGAGAGAGCTCTTAAAAACTGCCTGCTCTGGTGACTTTTTCCCCACACTTCCATTTCACTCTGTCACAAAAAAAAAAAAAAAAAAAAAAATTCTACATGAACCGATCACCATTGAAGACAAAATAATAGCAAACAAAATGCACTGGTGAAAACTTTAGTGCCAAGTTTCAAGTTTAAATCCTCCCTTATGGCTATGTTAGAAATGCTATAAAATCTACCTGGGAAAGCTGACACATTCTTTCTGTGCTTGTAGCCTCTGCAGATCAGAGATGCAATGAGTAGGTTTGCACATTTTGCCAGAAGAGCTATGAGAAGCTGCAAAGAAAAGGCCTGTGAGGAAACGGGTTCCTGTATGGAAATCTGAGTGTTTTCCAAGGCCACTTTGGGCAGCCTCTCATGCCGTGTGTGGCAGCACTGCAGCTGCCCAATAGCCACCCTCTGCCCTGCCAGCCCTTCTCTGGGCATTTTCCATCTTCCCCCTCTGCCTATGGATCATTCATTTTGCAACTAAAAATGATGTATAGGGCATTCAAGATTGCTGTGTACATTATTTGCTATAGTAATCACACAATTTAGCACATTATTAAAAATGAGAAAATTGCATACTCAGTTCAGGGCATTTCCTTTGCAGGCTCAGCTATTATGCATTTTATTTCACTTTGCAGAGAATTTTGTTTGGTCTACTGTAGAAATATTATCATCAAATATTAATAGTTTTTGCCTATTCACAGTCATAATATGCTAAGTGTTTGACTGTTTTCCAACATTCTAATAAACTATTCTGGAAGGAAAGAATTGTGATTGTCTTATATGAAGTAAGATTACACTCAGTCGAAAATGAAGTTCCATTTCTGAAAAGCACAATAAAGTCTACATGATTGATAAAGAAATGTTAGGGCTCTTAATGTACAAATGCAATTTGTCAATCAATTTTTAAAATACCAGAACACTTCAGATATTCTTGTACCTTCCTCACACAATTCAAAACCCACTTGAACTTCTGTGGGTGGCAATTAACAATAATGAAAGCTAACTTCAGTTTTGAGTGCATTGTTTTTAAATGCCACCCACAGAAGTTCACGTAGATCTCGAACACTTTAAGTGAATAAAAACTTGTGTTTGAAAAGGAGATGGACAGAGTCTATCCAATACCAAGAAATTTTGTTTGCATTCACTGCAAATTCCTGAGCTTCCTCTTATAACAGAAACCATGACTTTGGGAAGGTGAACATACGGGATCCAGATTAATCTCAAATTTTGGGGATCTAGATCCCATTTGGATTTCATGGCCTCTTTTCCTTATTAATTGGATCCATCTAAAGAAAATCAGCACAAAACACCTTTCATTTGCAGTATGGCTGAACTTTAAACAGACCCAATTCCTCATGAATGTGCAGGTATATCCTTTTCTGAAATGCATCTACTCAAAAGTTGACTTTGGGACAAAGAGAAAGACTGTGTTAAAATGAAGACAATCTTTGTAAAATATTTTAGTTCAAATTCCTGAATCTTTTGGAAGTGTGGTTACTGCTGTTAGTCCTCCACCATTCTGAAAAAAGTAGATGGCTACAAAATATAAAGAATTATTGCTAACAAGGGATGTGGTGCAGCACATTTAAAGCTCTTGCCAACTACAAAAGTAATAAATAAAGTTTGAAGAAGAGATTACAATGAATATAATGGTTTGCTCTGCATCTTAAATAGATAATGAAGTACTAAATCTAGCATTTAAAGCACTCAGTAAATAACAGGTTTAGTACGCTAGTGAAACTAACAGATGACCAAATTATGCCTCTTTTACTCCCAAGGTTGGTTCCAGTGGGTGATAATCTCCCGCTTCAGTCAGTGGGACGACTAATTAATTAATTAACAGCAAATTTTGGAGCATGAGAGCCAGATGTAAACCACAACAGTATCTCTCTCCTCCATGCAGAGTACCTGGTTGAGTGGGGAAGGACGGCCAGGCCTTCAGGAGCAGGCCTTAGGCCTCCCAGGACATGCCGGCACCCGTGGGCCCCGCAGGCCCGGCCCTCAGTGCCCACACGAGGAGAGGAAGGTGCTCCTGAAGCGCTCCCAGAGGCGTGGTGAGGGTGTAAACTCATGATAGCTGGCAGCCAAAGCAGAAAGCAAACTACCTCGTGCCGGAATGCTGTCGCAGTATGGCAATCCTCCTGGCATAATTTAATTACACCTAAGAGGACATTACATCACAGCATAAGCAAGATATTTTGAGAATGCTTTGTCTTAGCTGATGACATTATCTGAGTCACTTTTGATGGGAAAAATATTGTTTAAGTAAGAATTCGCTGCGCTAGATAGAATAGCAACAGAACAACAGGTCCAGAGGGTGAACAATGCTGTTAGAGACAAAGGCGGATAATTATGAAACATAATTATACTTTGAGTTTCTCAGGGGAAAGAATAAAACTTGATAAACATTTTAGCATGTTCTTGCCATTAGGAAAAAAAAGAAATCTCAAGGAATTTAAAAACGTAAGACAGCAGTTATTGCAGTAATCCTTGGATTAGATAGATCATTTAAATACATGAGAAGATTATTTAATCCATGTGTGCAGTACCTGTACATATAAAAGCAATAAGTAACAGGAATATTGTTTGTGCCCATACACATATATGCTGTTAGATTGGGGCTTAGAATATTTTTAAACAACTCCATTATCTGGATAATGTACTTTGGATTCCAAAAAATTGGACTCTGCAATGTTGCTGCAAGATGTGGCCTCAGCTGAACTCACACTGTGCTGTTTGGAGTCACTTATGCAAAACTGTCATTCCACCTTATGTTTATCCAATTTAGGACAGGTATTATGGGGCCAGAAATGTGTGTTTGCTGCAGAAACAGATGTGCTACAAAATGGGAAAATCTGTAGCTGCTTTAACTGGGATCCCTTGCCTTTTGTCAGTTCAAATCAAGGCTTTCACGCTAGCTATGCATGGGTTTCAATGAATATTTTTTAAAATTATTTGCATATATGTAAAAAAATCCAGCAGATCAAACTCTTCTTATACAATCAGTGACAAATTAACAATATGCTTGATGAGGCTAAGAGGGAGTGAGAAAAAGATACATCTAAGTGCATATTTTTGTCTTTGGGTGTCCCCCTTAACAATAAAATAAGCTGTCAAAATGTCAAGGTGTGTTGACTTCACAACAAGCGAGGAAACAAGAAACCTTGTGAAATAGAATGGGAACAGAAATGCCATAAGAGGAAACTTTGCTGTATATTTTCCAACATTTACTTAGATCAAGTATCTAAAAATAAAAATATCTGCCTTTCCCATTAAATTAGTCTCAGCCAGACTATGTTGTCAAATGCATACATTATATAAAACCTAAAGAAAAGAGTATTAAAAGAGAAGAAAATAAATAAATCAAAAAATAGAAAGCAAGAACGTATCTTGCTTTGAAAAAAGAGATTTGCTTTCATATACATAAAAACAAATGATTCTTTTATCCTGGCATGTATATCATTATTTAGATGTGTATGTACAGGATTTTCATAAACTACAGAGGATCTGTCAGCATAGTTTGTGATATGTATCTAAATAGCATACAGCAGTTTCTTCTGCAGAGCAATGTGGAAGCTTGCTTATAGCAATATGGTCATATGTTTTTTTTTTTTAACAAAAAATGAAAACAAAAACAAAAAGAATTCTGCACTACCTGTTGCCTAAACAGACCATCTATATGTGTGTGTTTACTATTTGATCTTTTTTTCCCATAAACTTTTTTCTATATTTACCTTAAATTTGCCTAAAATCTGTGAAGATTTACCACTTCATCCATATTTAGACAAACAAATATTAGAAGATTTGGTTAACAGTAATGAGTTCCCTTCTAAACTTATGTGCCATTCCACCTTTATTGAACAGTATTCGTAATTACGGCAACCGATGGACCAAGTGTCGGTCTAAGAATGCATTTGCTGAAAAATGCAGATTCAGGTCAACAGAACTATTTCTATATAATTCACAAGATTGGCTCCTCTAAGGAAAAAAGTTTTAGCAGACATCAAAGTGTTTTATTTTGTTTCAACATTTCAAAGCAAAATTGTTTCTATTTTTTACTTTCACACTGTTTCATTTCAAAGTACTTCTTTTTAAAGAGTAAAACATACAGACATTTTTAAGATTTTTGTTTTGTTAGAAAAGCTAATGAAAATAGTTTAGATTAACATAATGCCAGCCAGAAGCTGTCTTGGGTGTTTTTGGCTCACCTAGCAAAACAAGTATCAGTTGAGCTAAACACTTCCATAACTTCACAATTCAAATGAAATGAGACATTATGAGAAACTTGATGAAATTCAAGCAGGTGGCTCTTATCAAATTATAATGTGCATGGAGGAGGTATGTACTTACACGAATGTGTTAAAAAAGGTGATCTCCAGTCCTCAAAGGATACAGTTTCTTTTTCCGTATTTTTTAAGAGTTGATATCAAAAAATTCAAGTAATCTCCATGCAAATAGTAGTCTGATGTCATATTCTGAAAGATCAGGGCATGTGGTCTGCTTGTGTGTGTGCACTTTTATGGGGTACTTACATATTTTGTGTTTCTTATTACATGTATGTATTACAAGTGCCTATGTGTTTACATGTACTTCATGCAAACATTTCTATATAAAGACACAACACTATGTACGTATTAACACTGAAAATGAAAACATCACTTTAGGAATAATTTTTACTTTGCATAGTCAAAAAGTTCCTCAGAGATGTTATAATAAGCAAGATATGCTGCATTTTTGAAGCTTCTGCTTTCTTCTCTGGCTTGGTCACACAAATGCAGGTAGCATAGTTTAAGAGCTGCAGTGGTGTTTTTTCTCTTTAATCCCCTTCCCTTTTTATGTATATTTTTTCTCTTTCTAAGATTCTGTGACCTATTTGCTAAGGAAAGAGCCTACCTGTTTGTAGGGAAGGAATCTACTGCCTGACTTGCACAAAGCCATCAGCCTGATCACAGGAGGTACAGCTGCTTTCCCCAGTTAAACAGCACACAAAAAATTTTATGTCACGTCATTTCTAAACATTCACCTTGGAAGTACAATCGTTCTTCTAAGCCAGACACTACAAGCCAAAGAATACCCACAAAACATATCAGATTTCAGCACCTATTATTTTTCACACAAGCCATTCAATAAATTGGTCACCTCCATTGAGAGAATTTCATAAACAGTGTGGTAAGAATGTACAATGTACTACTAACAGTTATTTTCTTTTTTCTTCCATTCTGATCATGATTTCATTGTGTCCAGCCTGGAGAGTTCACAAACCCTGTAAAGCACCAAAACAAATCTGGATCAAGATGTCACCTTGCCTCTACTCTACCCATCAGGAGAGAAGCTGCTTGGATAAAACCTCAGTCTTCAAAAAGCTCTGTTTCAAAATTACAGCAAGCGTTTCATTAGACAGATCTAGTGTGTGTTCTCAGGATTTCTGCACAATGACGCATATAATTCCAAACCGTCTTTTAAAACCTCCAAAAGTTAGCCCATTGTTCTACTTACTTATTGAAAAAAGTCTGAGAACAAAACATGTTCTTGTGTGGAGGGGGTGGGTGGAAATTTAAAAAATCTAAGAAATACATAAAAGCATTTCACCAAATCTAGGAAACATAAAACAAATTCCAACACAAATGAACTAAAAATCAATTCCAAAGAGCACTGTGGAAGAAGGTTTGGCAACAGACTTTCGTTCAATCCCAATAAATTTCCAGAAGTCTAATAAGTGAATTAAACTTCAAAAAAATAACCGTGTCCTTACAAATGTCAAAACCTCACATTGTGCTTCTAGGCATTTTTATGGAGAGTTCCATAAAACTCAGCAGGAAAAGCAGTACTCCAAAAAAAAAAAAAAAAAAAAAAAAAAAGGATTTTGGTGTTTTTTTATGTTAAAGCACACAAAC
>VXAV01009056.1:546092-622251 GCA_013399715.1 Alectura lathami | reverse complement strand
TATTTGGATTTAGGAAATGAATTTTTCCTGGCCTGCCCTCAAATCCTGGCAATCCACATTAGGCTTAGGGGTATCTTCTCTGTGGAAAGTTCTGACCATACAACTTATTCATCTTGCAAAGGATGTTGAAGGCAACAGAAACAGAAATGGTTCAAATGAAATTTCTTTACAGCCACAGTCCCTTCACTTATTCCTACAATTAAAAAAAAAAAAAAAAAAAAAAAAAAAAAAAAAGATTCTTATAAGATTCTTATAATAACCATGTTCAGGAGGGAAAATGCTTTCCTGATTATTGGACTCTTTATATATCAGAGACATCAAGAGTCATATTATGTTAGCATACAGATGTACATATTTGCAAAGGAAATGGCAAATTTCTAATCAAGATTCACCTGCTGCCAGACTGAGCGTAAGAATATACCAGTGACTGTCAACAAAATGTCAAATGAAATTATGCAATGTGCAAAGTAAATGTAGGAAAAGATCATTTGGGAGACGTTTCTAATCATGTTAAATACACATAGCAACACTAAAAGCCTGAATTTCAAAGGCGTGGAGGTGCCTAATGAGATTTTTGAAAATGCCTTTTTGGCACTACTGAAACATCGCAGGAAGTGCCTCAGTGCACCTACGCACCTTTGAAATTATCGTTTTATGTTTCTGTCTTCAAATCTAAAAATACCCTTTTGAAGCTGCAGAAGGAACCAAGCAGGCTCCAAGGAGCAGTGTCATCTCTGCATACTTGATATTGAAGGAGCGTTTGAAGGAGGTACCCTTTGACTTCAGCATGCTTCGCATCAGGGCCAATAAGGGGCAGAACTGGAATTTCTACAGATCTATCTGTGGCCCCACTTTGTGTTGGTTTCCTCTCCTGTGTCCTTGCAATAGGCAAATTGGCTTGGAGGTGGCCACTTCTGAAGCCACCTGAAGCCGCTACCCAAGCCATTTCTAGGCTGGACATTTTATAGGTATTCTCTCTGTATTTCTAAGAAATGGGTTTCGTGAGTTTTCAGTCTGGCATGCACCTGCAATGCGGGATGGAACAGAGCAACTCAGAGCAGGTGTCAAACAACACAGAGTGTGCCAATAAGAGCCTTGGGACAGTGCTGGACTGCGCAGAGTCAGTCAATAAACAGAAGGACAAAAATCCCGGATTTAGGTTTGCTTCAAAGCAAGCCAAGCCTTACTGAGCAAGCCCAAGAATATTAACAGATAAGTGAGGAGGGCTGGGGCTTGGACCAAACCAGAGAGCTAAGCTTTTGACAGCACAGATACACTTGCAATTTCAAATGACTATTTTTTTTCCTTTTAAATTTGCTGTTTCCCTCTTGGTTTAAATCAGAGATAAATCTGTAATCTCAAAGATGAAGGGTAAACACTGCATTTGAAAAACGCAATAAAAATCCATTTTCTGTTTGCCATTTTTCCACCCCCAAAAAAGCCAATGATTTGGGTAATGATACCCAGGCCTTCCTTTTCCTCCCTATGTACAGGATCCGAGCTTCTGAAACACAAAGAGCAGAATACAAATCAGTTCCTACTTCCATGACATCCCATGATTTCAGCTGAGAGCAATTTACTTAAGATATATTTCTTCAGCTGGGAATATGCAGCGTCGGTTCTCCTTATTGTCCTGGACATTTCACCCACTGCACCATTAGTTCCCTCTGAGGACAGAAGTAAATAGCACAATTTGTTCTCACAGAATACTAGCTGTTTCTGGAACGTGAAGAAGCTCATGGCAAATGGGCAGAATGTTAGGAATAAATAAGAAAAACGGGACAGCAGAAATAAATCTTTTATGATGACTTCCCTCATTCATTTGAAAGGGAAAAAGTCTTTGCTGTTGCTCACAGGAGTCAAGATACAGCAAAGTCGCAAGTTCTAGAGAAAATATCTTTAGTTCATGGGCAATTTTCTACACAGACTTGAAATATAAACTTTAAAGAAAAATGTGAAGACAGAGGTTTCCAAAAACAGCTAGCAATTTAAGAAAATTATATCAGCAAGCAGGGAAGAGATGTGTGCTACAGCCACTTTAAAAATAAATTGCTTTAAATGTGTAAGTAAACAAATGAAAACATTAAATCTTATCTTAATTTTCAGAAAGCTACAGCAGGAATTTAACTGCACATACTGTACCTCATCTCACACAAAAGTTTAACCCCATTCCCACCTCTGATCCTCCATTTGCCAATCCCCCATTTCCAGGTATGGTTTCATGCTTTGCCTTGCTTAGCACAGTTTGTCCCCTGCAGTTTAAGCCTTTTCAGACACTCAAGAGAGTCAGCTAGAAATGCTAAGTCATCTCTTTTGATGCTTCTCAAACTGTCAGGAAGATTCTGTACAAGTACAGGTGACAAAACTGTCCCAGACAGATTTCACTGTGAGTTCCCTGAACAAATTCAGAAGCCAAATAACTCACTTAGCTGATTTTTTTTTTCCAGAATTTTCAGTTGATACAGTGAAGTAGACAGGTCATAGATGTAGACAGTGATGCAGAAGATGGCTCAGGTCACTCGGGATCACAAGTGTGATCACAGCCCAACCTCCTGCCCCAGGCAGAGAACCTGTTGCCCTGCCCTGTGCCCAGGAATTGCTACTGCCTGTTCCCCTGCCCTCCTTCCTGCCCCTCATCCCCATGAGCAGCAAACACAGCGGCATCTGCAACGCAGACCTCCAGTGTCCAAAGTGAACGTCTCATCCAAAAGGCTCTTTTAATGCCTTTTTCTCCTATTTTATTGGGGCAGAGGAATGAGAAGAAACTTTCATAACCATGTGTCTGAAGAAGGCAGTCCCTTGGAAACATTTTATTTCAATAACAAAATTCTGTGAGTTTGCGGAATAATTTCTAATTTGATAGACAATATATACAGTGATTTTGCTTCCCAAACAGAATTTTGTTTCCCAACCTGACAAACTGATTGATCGTTCTTGTTATCTGCCTCAGAGCCTCCTCATTGAATTCTGAAGAGAAGTTATAGGGTGAAATAAATTCAGAAGATAAAGTGGTTGAAATTAGAATCCTTGAGATTTAAGACTACCTTACAACACTTCACCTTTCTCTCTATCTCTAAGCCACAGGAGATGTGAGCATTAGGCAGGCGCTAACGTGCTGCGGAGTGTGTCACAGAGCAGAGCAGTGTGTGTGGTACATTAAAAATCACTGGCTTAAAGTTTCAAAATATTTAATGCTCATGCTAAATGCCTCACACCTATGCTCCTTTGTCTTATATCCAAGCACAGTAACATTTGGATTTTTAGCATGAGAGGGCAAATTGGGTGACTGGCTACATGTTAGTGAGAGCGAGCCTGCCAGTTGATACAAAAATCGAAGCTGACACCTTATGTGCATGGGGGCGACTAGGAGAAGGCATGAGTTATGAACATGGACACACTTAAGAATTTGGTCCATAAACTGTAACAATTATTCAATTAATTTTTCTGTTCAAGTGAGCTCCATTAAGCCTTCTGCCTGTAACAATGTCACCAGACCGCCACAGGAAAATGCACCCCGGGAGTCTCTGTAGAGTGTGCACAGCTATTTTTGTGACAGTGATTGTCAAGGGAAAGGAAATGTCACGTCACAACTGCGGCTGTCTGAGGTGCCTTGAAATGCAGCCTCAGAATTAACAGACTTTATAAGCCAACAGGATCTAGACAAGGACGACTGCAGATTTTCCTCGTTGTGCCTGTGAAGAAGCAGCCTTTCCAGAGTTTTACAGCCAATAAAATATCCCTGCACACAGGTCAGCCAGCGCCAGCTCTGGTACCAATCCTCAGGAGACCAGTGCATCAGCTGTGGAAGCAGGGCACGACACACGGCTGAGCATCAGCCTGCCCACCTACAGCACAGCCCTGGAAAGCAGCTCCGCAAGGAGGCACTCAGTCAACTGGGAAAAGAAAGAGCGAGAATGGCTGAGGTCATTTGTTTTTTAAATGTGAATAAATGCTGTTTTCAGGAGGCTGCAGGCAGAGCTGTACAGTATTAAGTCAGCCTATGAAAAATGTTTCCCTTACCTCCCTAACAAATACAGCCCATAAAACTGGTAAGAAGAGAGCAGGAATAGCTCTGTGATGTGCTCCTGGCAGAAGATGCTCCCAGCATGGAGGTGCCATCTCTGGATGGAGCCCATTCTGCCTCTCCTGCACCCTCTGTCACCTGAAGTAGGAAACTGAAAAGCCACCTGTAGAAATGGCTTTAAACCTTTCAGTGACATCCAAACTTCCCACCTGGTTGCCAGGAAGAACTGGTCTCCAAGCCAGCCTTGAGACTGTACAGTAAACCAGGCATCCTGCCTCCCAATGCCAGAGGTGCGGCAGTTCTCCCTGCACTTTTCTCTTATTCTCATACAGATGTGCTAGTACCAAAACATGGACAAGAGCAGTAAATAAAAATGGAAGTCATTAAAATATTTTTTGGCCAGTGATATTGGAAAGCAGCCTGTTCACACATAGAGAACCCCTTTAAAACAAGTGTTTTTCTGCCAAACAAAAAGCACTGGAGAGAGGACGTACCAGACCACTGCAAGATGAACTAATCTTCACGGTAGTTTTTTTCTCCATATTAATAAAAATTCTGTCCACACAGAGTGCTGGCAATATTTTACATTAACTTACAGCACTTAGATCTGACAGACTTGGCAAGCTCAAAAACAGGTGCATGTAATCTACAATCCCCTTTCTGGACAGATGTTTTTATTAGGATATTGTGGTTTCCAAGGCAGATGCCATATAGCTAAACTGGAATTGATTTTATTCAGGACTTTTATTCAAGAATAAATATTGCAAATATTTTAATATAAATGTCAGCTAGGGAGAGGATTTCATCTTAGCAATATTCAGAGGTTAGGACAATATATGTCACCAGAGATACTTCATTAATGGCTCTATAAACACCCGCAACAGAGAATCATGAAAGGCAACCATAATAAATTGGAAACTCAGTTAGAAGGTGTTTATAAAATGCATTAAATTTCTCTGTGAGTTATTCAGTAAGGAGAAGGAAGCTGCTGTTGGAGCAGAAAGACCATTAAGTTGTTGAAAACAACTCTTTTAACATCTCAGCCAACACCCAGGCTTTGTGCAAAGCCTCCACTACAGTGAGTTTCTGTCTTGATCATTAATTTTCATGCCTGAAAGTAGTCTTGCATAATTTATTCTCATTTAGAGTACCTGAGTAAAATAAATGCCAAAAAAAAAGGAGTGGATGCTTTGTAAGTTCACCGAGTGATTAATACTGCTCAACTTCCATGCAACAATAGAACACGTCTGGCCTACACCACTGAAAGAAATGATGAACAGGCATGTAATTCTTCCTCAATAACCTCTCTTTGCAACGTGGAAAAATGGGTAGTAGGTTGAGGAAGTAGTAATCAGCCAGTCAAATCACAGAGCATAAGAAAGGTCAGATTCTTACAGCCTAAACATCATGAATTGCAAGAAACATAATGCATTCGCATTCCAAATTGCTCCTTTTTGACAGGGGTTTTAATGAGAATGGAAAAAGAGAAAGTAATCTGCCCTCACAACGAAAATTGTAATGAGAATATTCTCCTCCTCTTTAAAATCATTTCATTGAGGGAAAATACGCTTCTGTATTAGGTCCATAGAGCATTCAACTGATGCCAGCAGATTATACATCTCAAGAAATTGATGCGACCAATCGATCTGCCCTTCACTTCTCCATTAGGAAAACGACCGTGCTGAATCATCGAATCACCTGGCCTGCCTTGAAGCTGCCCCGCCGTGATGGCTCTTTCTCACTTGGATTGTAAAACACACATCTGAATTCTCTAGCGGACAAGGCGTAATTAGGAAAGAAGCATGAACAATCACAAATAAAAACTAAGGAAGCCTATCTAAACCAGGAGATCGTAAATCCACCATGAAAAGCATGCCCATCAGTGAAACCACCCCGTTTTACTTTGTCCTCTGTAACACTCCAAAAACCAGACTGCCCTTGGATGAAGGTGCCTGCAGCTCACAGCTCCGTCCACACCCTGGGAGCGGTGGGGATGTCCCAGCGGTCCCAGGCCCCATCCCACTGCTGCCCACCACAGTGGGACTTTCCCAGTCTCCTTGCCCAGCTCTCAGTGAGCTCCGTTAAGGACTTCTTGGGTCCCAGATGGCATCTCTCTGCTTAGCACATCCTGTCAGAAATGTGTTTAATGATTTTAGTTCCATGTAAGCAGCATTTTTAGAGTTTCCCAGTGTTTTCATGCTCATGTACCTCAAATATGCCTAGGAAAAAAGTGAGTGTGAAAGCATCAGCTTCATTTTTCACATCTCTACTGCATATTTCATCAAGGATTTAGAAACAAGTTCATCTTTCCATAAGAACTACAAAACACACTTTTTTTTTAATTTTTTTCCTTAATACATCACTAACCATTATCAGTTCTCGGTAAGCAGCAGATGATTAACATGCCTTACTTCCAGGTGATTACATCTGGGGGTATCTTTAAGGAAGCCTCATACTGACACCATCATTACCACTGCACGTGGGTATCCCAGGTTCTCCTTTCTATGTTTAAAAAATAATCATGGTACCATGGTGTTTTACCATTGCTGTTCCCCTTTCTCTTGCTCTCTTTCTACATCAAGCCCCACAGGAAGCAATCATTTCTATGCAAATGCTGTGTAATAGAAATATAACTTCTCCATAGCCTGCTTTTCCTTGGGGAGACCAATCTGCTCTCTGTTTGGATACGTACAAAATAGAACTGCTGCGGTGTCCAAGCAAAGCACCACGCTGCAAAATTTTGTGCTATTAGTGGCCTTCTGCATCACTTACATTTTCATGTATCGCTTCTGACTTGTGCACGCTTTATTAATTTTGGAGGAGCAATAATAATCTCATTTATGCAGTGACTGACATTGGCCAGATTCAATAATGTGAGGTAACTGGTGCCAACACCAAACAGACCCCCGTCAGCCATGCCACCCTGTGGTATCTCATAAAGCACTCGGAAAAAAATGTGTACAAGATGATGACAGCTAGGAGGGAGACAGTTGGTAGGAACAGTTAACTGCAAAGTGCTTCATATTCCCTGATCTCAGTGTGGAATGTCAATGTTGTAGCACCCAGTGACCATTTGGGGCTAAAACAGGAGAAAATGGCCTGCTCACAGCGAGCTATGAAAGCGACCACTGTGCTCACTCTCTTGAGCAGGAAGAGCCTTGATGATCAAGCACATACCTCACTAAAAGGTCACCTGATCTTAAAAGGTCACCATATCAAGAAAGCTGACCCCTAAGAGCTTCTTCTCTCCAAACAACAACTGCATGTGTAAGATTTCTTCACTGCCTCTGGTGACTGTGCAAGGGCTTGGGAATCCTTGCTACAGTTGCTGCACTCTGATATAAGACAGGTACCTGGGCGTATTGGAGGAACAGCCAGGAGGGACCAAAAATGGCCACTACGCAATCTTTTGTACTGCAGAGGAAACAATTCCTGCAGAAAAAGACTTTAACTGCAGGAAGCCGTAGCTCCAAAGCAGGCTTAGAAGGGAGAGAGGTGTGGAAGCGTGGGGTAGTAAAGGAGCTTATGCCTACCGAGGGTAATCCAGAGAGAGATTTATGCTGTGAAAACTAGTTCACAGGATAAATTAGTGAACCATCTTAATTAATTAATTTCTAGCTCCTGGCATGGAAAATGGTTTTGAATATGGACAGAATATTACATTTTCTTTAATGGTGCATTTCTGGCCAGAAGCTGCAGCTTCTGCTAGGTACATACTTTCAAAATTCATGTTCAAACCAGATACAGACAGGACCATTTGTGGTCCTGATTACTGTGGTATCTTCAGCAACCAAACATGTTTCTGCTCTAATCTCCAGGGGCAGAGTTCAGCCTCCTGAACATCCATCTCCTCCTCCCAGTGATTAGGGACCTAACACTTCTGACCACCAGCACCGCTCATGCCTCAGCTCTCCAGCCAAAAAAAATACAAGTTGTGCTTCCCTGTTTAACATGGCTGCTGGGAGAGAAAGCGCAAGAGAAGCTATGAAATCTTGCAGACCAGTAGGTACAGGTTTTATGCAGGATCAAACATAGCAGCAAAACAAGCGCTGATCACAGAGACAGATTCTGAGCACCAAGCTTTTTTACTTATCTAGTATCTTTGCGAAAGGAAGACATGGTGAACTATTAACTAAAAATAAAGGAATTAGATGCTCCATCCTTTCAGACAGGCACACAATTGGACAAAATCTGCCTGAAACACAAAATTCCTTTCAAACAAGAACTGTCAGAAGCTAATTGCATAGAAATTCCTATTTCCTATAGATTCAAGGTGAAAAATGATTATCTGCACAAAAATAAATAAATGATTTTTTTTAAAGGCTCATAAAATAACGAATAAAGACATTAAAAAAAGTTCATATGAGATTTACCAGCTTTTTTTCTTTCTTTTCATCAAAGCCTGTTGTTGTACTTCACCTGGACCTTCTCATCTCTCTAATCTTATCCTTGGGGATGTACATGAAACCAAATGCATCACTGCTGGTTCATAAAAACTTTTAGCCTCCCTCAACAGGCAAATCCTCCCATTAATAACGCACTCATATCTTAAAAAAAACAGATTATTATATTTACAAAAGAGAAAACAAAGAATAAAAATTCATTGCGTAGGCAGCATTGTTTGAGGAAGTAAAGAGAAGCGATCTTTCCACTAATCAAATAGAAATAAAGAAAAGCAAGGCAAGAGTCAGCAACTGGGAGCCAAATCTCCATGCCTTTGTGGTTTCTTGGGTCTGCCAGTGCCTTTAAGTTCTTACCCTTTCTGTTTTTACTCTTCTGTTTTGGATTTCATTTTGCATTTTGATGAATTTCTATGGCAAAATAAGACTTCCGCTGCTAAAGCATAAAGATAAAGAATATCCTTCAGTTAACCTGGACATACGATCTTCCTGCTGCTGACTTACCAGAGCCCTGCTTTAGGGAGAGCTGTGATCAATGCTGGTGCCGCAGTTGGATGCGCTCCTGTTTTTCAAACTGGGAGGAATTGAGCCCTGATCCATTTATGTTAGAAATGGTTGGAAATGTGCTGTTATAACCTTGTGGGAATTTAAATACATTAGCCTAATTAAAATTGTTGTTGTATTTGTTTTGTTAGGCACTCCCTTTCATCTGCATGATAATGATTTTGCCTCATCACTTCAAGATGTGTCTGTGGGTGGAAACAGTGAGTGATATATTCACATAATGAGGCTCTAAATGACTACAAAAGACTTTACACGGCTGTGAATCATCCATCTGCAGCGCTGCATTATTCAGAAATTAATGCAAGCCTATAAATGAATAATGATTTAAATGTACTTTTAAAAATTGTTAATGCTCCAGCATTTTTTCCTTCTTTACATAATCAGAAAATTGATTATGACTATGACTAGACCTATGTTCTTAATTTAAATTATGTAATGGGAATGTTAAAAAAAAAGTCTTGTGATAACAATGAAAATGGAAAGATTTCCAGGAGACTAGAACTGGGTTTATAGCCCTCAGAATTCCCTAGCCAAATTCAGTCGACTTCAGGGGGAATTACCACCAAAAATCCTCCTAAAATGCAGCAGGGTGTAAAGAAAATTGAATTACTACAGAAGTTAATGAAACCGATCTAAAATAGATTAGGATGTATGTCAAATAACTAAGAATAATATGACCATGGAAAACATTTTCCTGCTTGTTTGTTCTCTCTTATTACTTTTGGTTTTTTAAACCAAGTGATTAAGGGAATCATAAAACAAGAAGCCTCATGATCTGCTGAAGTAACACAAATTAATTTCGTAAGCGTTTGTCAGAGGATGATCTCTCATGTATATTATGTGATGAACAAAACAGGGTGAGTGCAAACACTGCCTTCATAAAAGGATCTCATTCCTCTATCTGGATTTTTATTTTTATGAATGACTAATTGCTCTATCTCTTTTTTAAATCAAAACAAGAAACCAGTGTTTTCTACTAACCCACTTCGCTGAGGCTGTTGAACAAGGTTTCTTTCCTGTGCAGTAATGAAAGCATGGTTGGCAAATATTTAGTGTTTTCATTGAAACTGGGTGCTTCAAGAATCTTTGGCCACAGAAGAAGGGTTCAATAAAGCCATCTTCCACTAGCACTGTTTTATATTCTGCAAGTCCCTATTAAAGTACTGTCAATTGTTGATGCTGTAAAAGTGCATGAACTCTACTAAGGCTACAGTCACAGACGTCCCCTTTATTAAAATCCTGTAAAAATCGCTACCGCTTGAGCAGCAGAATTGAATTTGTATCAAAGATACCTTGAAAGATTGCTACCCACCTATCAGACTACTATGAGTTCCAATTCCTTAGGGTTTGATAAACCACAAGTATATACATTTGCTCTTATCTAATTCTACTGATAAACTGTGATCCCAGCATTTGTGTCCACAGATGATTTACCAAGCTGAAAACAATACTGCCTGTCTTAATTCGTCATAGCCAGTGAGGCTTTATAAAAGCACTGGATGAACACCGGAACCATGCTGTCCCCTCAGCCTTTGCTACAGAACCATCCTGCCTGAAAACAACTTTCAGGGGAGCCCGAAGAGGTCTGCCTTACACTCACCATTCTAGCCACTCTTTCAATTACAGAGGCACGCAGCCTTGCTCTGTACCACATGTAATAGTGAAGTGAGCCTTTGACAATATTCAGACACACTAATAACAACCAAAACTGTTTGTTAGCTGCAAAGCAATATTCCTGTTTCTGCAGCTTGATTAGGTGTGTGGAGTCCAACAGAATTTCTCTGTCTCCAGGATTCTACATCTCCCATAGAAGGCGGAGATGCCAGTTTCAATTTCTTTATAGATTTTAAGGAAGACATATCTTTGAATCCATTAAGAATTTTTCCCTTTCAGGAAGGAAAACATTGGATCTCAATGCTAAATATTAGCCAGCTACTAAAAACCAAGTTTCTTAGCTTAATATTGGATAGGATCTTCAGTGTTTCCTCTCATTGCTGAATAAACTAATGAATCAAGATGGCTGCCATTTTTTAATAAAGTCTTTTTTCTTTTTCTGTTTTTTAAAATGTCACTCTGTCTAGGTTTTAATTACCTGTAGTGGCTTCTGATTTGAGTATGCTTGAGTGAACTCATTATTTATGAAAAAAACAAACTTCTGCTATTGTCTAGAAATTGTCTGGGGTCTTATTCCAATACCAGAATATAGAATGTTTATATTCAGTATCAAGGAATTGAGTTCAAAACCTCTAAACTATCTCACAACTCACAAGTGCATGTGGTTTCTTTTAAAGTATAAAGAAAATGCATGAATTTTACTAGGAGATATTCCACTTTATAGAATTAAATTTGATGATTGTTATGTGAAGCACAGAAAATCTGGCTCTCATTTTCAGGGGAGCTGGGAAAGTGGCCATTATTATGAGCACAAGCAATGAGTCCAGCTCATTCAGTACTTGCTGGGCATACACACAGACGGAAGTCAACTGATCTGCCTTGCACCGTCCTGATCTTCATCATTAAAAGCTGACAACCTTAAAATAATTCCGTGATATTTGTTTTTAAGAATTCCAGGTCTGATCTCAAAAGGTCTAGGAGATGCTTTATCTGGAACTTGTAACATTAAACAGGGATTGCCATGATTCATAAATTATTCTCTTTTTAATTTTCAAGGCTGACAAATGTGCCAACTTTTCCATTTAATTAGGGACATTCTCTGTCAGAGATGTATTTTAGTCAAGTTCTAGTCTCCCGGTTCACTTTAAGCTTCATTCTTTACATCAGCCAACTTGTTCTCTCAGAAATCTCTACGGATAACACAAAATGTTTCATTTTGCATATTTACATTTATCTTGAAAGATGCTTTCAACTCCTCCTGTCTGGCATGGAACCCCATCGCTCTCTGAGCTTCCTAAAGGAACAGCTTCCCCAAGCAGTGGAGTTAAAGGACACAAATCGGTCGTTATGCAGCCACCTCCCAGCAGTGCTTCACCCACAGAGATCTCTGCCATGGAAAGGCCAATTAAAAGAGGGGCAGAGAAGTAATGAGGGAGGAATAAATAAATTGACTCTCTGAATGTTTAAAGTCGCATGTTCTTTGTGGCATTTCTCTATTAATCACAAATTTTGAATTGTGATAGAAAACATCTTTTGACTGGAAGAATGTCAGACATTAAACTCTAATTACATCTTCTCTGTAATTTTCCATGAGACCCTGAAACACAGAAGTCATTGGATCCTTACTCAATGGCTTGCGAGCTGAGTCCTAACCATGGATTTTCTGTTATCGATTCATAATGTAGTAGCCTAGGAGAAATAGACCAAGTTGATTAAAATTGCCCATTTTTATTGAACACTTTTGTAATGACTTTTCCCCTAGTTGAACAAAAGTCGCTTTAATGTGATCTAAACTTCTCTAGTGAAGTAGAAAGAAAGAAGAAGAAGCAGGAAAATGGACAAATGGACAAATGACTTTGAACTTAACAGGTGTTGTCCGTAGTTGTAAAAATAACATTCCCCAAATTACACAAATTAGATGTACACAGTTTGAATGCATGTATTGCTGCAACGCAGCTGCAATACCCATACTATACATGATAAAGTACATTAATCTAAACTACTTAATTTTATAGTTCATTTGGAGAGTCTCTTTTATTGAGTTATGAAATATGCAAGGATTTGAATTATTAAACATGAAAAAGTATTATTTGACTAGTTTTAGAATGTCAAAAATACTCAGAAAAAAAAAAAAAAAAAGATGCTACTTTTTAACACACAAAAAATTAAGCATTTACGGATGCCATAATGAACACACACACACACACAAATTCTATTCATGTTCTTGACTGTGAGAAACTGAGTAAAGTTAATTTCATTCCCAGGCATCAGACTTTCTCCTGACTTCCCTATTTCTTGGCCTTCAAGAATGATAGTGTTTTGAGAATTTTTGAACTACTGTAGCTTGAGTTTCCTAAAACTTTGTAAGCAGTAAGTGACATGACATTTAAAATATGATTTATTATATTCCTGAATTACACATGCATTACTCTTACAACTGGCAAAACCACAAAGATTTAATAGAGTTTCTGTCATCCTGGGTAACTGTTTAGTCAGGTATATTAGTGTATTTTCTGGGACCTAAAGATTTTGGTGAGATTCCCTTTTGACATATACATAATTCTGCAAACGTTAAACATTGTTATCTGACAAAATAGGTGTCTATGAAAAATTAACCAATTCCTTACCCCAAATCCCTCTGTTGCAGAAATGAAGATAGTTATTTAAAATAAAGAATTACCAAACTGAAGTTCATGATGCTGCTCTCTCAAACACTGAAGCAGTGAGAGGTAGGCATGGACTAGTTAACAAATAAAGTCCAGAGAATGGGACAGGGGCCACGTGGAAGCAAGCATTTCCAAAGTTTTATGATATGAACATAAATACTGATTCTGTTCCCACATACACACACCCTCTCAGGTGAAGCTTCACCATTTCCAAGTGAACTGGAACAATTCAAGAGCTCTAGTATTTCTAATGACGTCTATAAGCCTCTGCCTTATTTTAAGACTTCACACTGTGAAAGCTAACAAACAGTGTTCCCAGCCTACTCATCTTCTAGCCAGAAGGTTTTTATCGCTTTGCCTTGAACTGAATCCTATAGATTACTCAGAGAAAAAAAAAAGAGCCCATACCTATCCCCTATTCAATGCGTGCACAGCGTGAACTCAGAGCTTACCCTTCCATTTGAACAGAGCCATTTTCCAAAGGTTTGTAAAACAACAGGGTTTGTAACAGTAAAAATGTGGTTTTGTAGCCTAATTCCTTGATCTGACTTATGACAATTTTCTTTGTCTTAGTCATAAGTATTTCCTTCCTGATACTGTTATCCTCTTGGTTATTTCCAAGATTGCTCTGTGAGACATCTCTGGATTGCTTCTCATTATGCTCACATTTCTGCAGATTATATTGAAGAATATATTCTTTATTTTACTTTTTTGGTCTGGTTTTCTTTCATGATATCATGGCTTATCAAACTCATGACTATGTCTGTGTATTTTTTCCCAATAAAAATAGCAGCAAAAGCTACAAAGAAAGAATAAAATTGTTCCAATTTTGTAAAAATAGGGATTTAGGTAAAGAGACATCAAGTTTTGAAAAATTTTGTCCTAATAACTGCTGATCCCACTGGGGAATTTCTGTAACAATCAGCATGTCACTGCCAAAGTATTCTGCAGAAAAGGATTATAGGTATATGCAGAGATAACATAATCTTCATATAAATCAGTTAAATAGTCAATCAACCACGAGACAAATCCATGGGAATCCTGGCTTCATTAGTTTCACTGCTCACAGAACAACTTGGATTTTTTAATGGTGCTTTAATCCTTTTAGATTTCAGAGGCAAAGCAGTTATGGGATTGAGCTAGGATCTATTCCTTCGTATGCATCATTAAACAAGTCCAAAGTGAATTCATTATATCTGATCAACCCACCGAAGGCAATGAGGCCATGAAAGGTGCAAGTCAGAAGCTGCAAAACATTTATTACTCATGACAGAGCACCAGAAAGAAAACTCTTTGACTTTCACATCCAAGTGGGAGCTAAAGATCTAAGCTTGAGTTAGTAGGGCTGATTTTACTGAAGTAACTCTTTCAATCTATAAAGTGGTTACATTTGAAGTGCAAAAATGGAATATAGAGTGCTGTGACATTATTTCCATTTTTACAGCCATTCCTGAGCATGAGCCTACAGCTTCGCTTTGATGCCTCAGGCTCACCACCCAGCTCTGTTCGTGCAGGCCTTTATTCTGCACACACAAATGCCCATGATCTCAGGAGCCCCCAGCCCATCTGGATTCTGACCAAGGCAGCTAACTTGGGAATAACAGAGGTCACAGAGACATTTGCTAATTAATCACAGCCTCTTCAGCTGTGTGCAGGCTGTCAACACATCCCACCAGGAGCTTGGTGGCTCTCACTCTCAGTACCAAAGCCTCACAAAGAACCACTGCAATTCTGCAAAACTGCAAAAGGCAGAGAGGCCGTTCTCTTTTTTCCAGGCTAGTGTGAGATCAGAATGTCACTGCAGTGCTGAAGCATCTCCTACCAGCCGCAGGAGCTGGATCTACCTGATTCATCCAGAAACTGAGCTTGTATTAGCAGGACTGGGCTCAAAGCTGGATTTGGTCAGCTAGCCACAAAATACGAGCCCCATAGGAAAAGCTGGATGCCAAAACATGTGGAATGCCACACAAATCCATAAAAATATCTACATTTTTTTATCCCTCAAAGAAAAGCTTCCCTCACCTTATATAAGCCATAATCCATCGTGTCTTTTGTTCTTCACTCCCTTCATCTGTGTCCTCCTGTCTCCGCCTCTGAGCACTGGGTTCTTCTTTTCATCCTAAAGAGCTTTGTCTGTATACATTCCCATTTGAATTCATGTTTTATTAAAAATATTCTGTATTTAGATGAAATTTAATCACCAAAATTATATTTTTGATTAATATTATAGCTGTGTACTTGCATGCAGACCTGACATCTCTATTTTGTGATAATTTAGATCTAGCAATCTAATTCTCTTTTCTGTCAAGACTAGGAAGTGGCTAGGAAAAATTATGATAAAGCAATTTTGTTGGGGTTTACTGACCTCCATTACAGAGAGATATTTCAGTGTCACCGACGCAGGCAGCATTCACACAGCAATTTGTCCAGCCAGCTCCCAGCAGTTGTCCAGACCCACAGAGGAGTCAGCTTCAGTCACTCACACTGCCCATAGGCTGCCCCTTCCTCCGTAAGGAATTCCAGCATTTGAGTTTTGCTCGGGTCTCAGATGCAGCTACACTTCAATATAGTGATGTTCTGTGCAACACAGAAGGACCTCTACTTAGCTTGTTACTAGGTTGATATAAGTCTACGACCCAATCGGTGACCTGAGGTACATGCTGCTGACAAATTTCTCTCTGGTCTAACAGTTATTATATTGAACATTTTATCTATATCCTTTCAATTTGTAAATGCATCATACGCAATCTTTCAGTAGTTTTTCCTGTATATTTTGCCATACCTTTTTTAATATATTGAAGCTAACACTTTTCATAGTATTTGAAAATGCTGAGGAAAAATGTTCATTTTTTCAACAAGGCGTTCTATGGTGTTAACAGATCCTTTCCCTTTTCTTCCCCATCTTCTACATTCTGCCATAAATGAAGAGATATTTAGCAGGTAGAGGAAGTTCAGCATATTTAACACAGGTGCCTAAATAGATTCTAATACTTTAGGTATTCCTAAAATATCTCTTCTGACAAACATATTTTCTGTGCTAAAAAGAAACACAATAGCATGTAAAGCTGTTTTCATTAGTATGACCCTTCAATAAGTTGTCACTACATCTTTGCTACAAAGGATTACAAATACCTTTTGAGTTCTGATCAAGAAGGCATTTCACACCATGCCACTACAACAACAGCTGCCCACAACACTCCTGAGAACTCAGATCTCCTGACTCCTTGTATTTGCTTTGGGTAACTAACAATTCTGGGAAGCTATCTTTATACTCCTCGTGAAGTCTTGTGGGAGGTATTCAAAGAACTGTTCAGTGCCTTAATGGACAGAGCCAGCCATGCGCTCGAAGAACTTGTTTACGCGGTTCCTGTAGCACAGATGGGGGCAGCTGGTGAATGCCCTGATGGCCCCCAGCCAGCTGGGAGCACCCTAGGACAGCACCCAGGGACAGATGTCCCTGTTTGCTGCGGGGGAGTTGGACTAGATGGCCGTTAAAGGTCCCTTCCAACTCAGTTCTATGATTCTGTGACAGTAACACCCAATTCTGAGGGAACTCGGCCCTGCCGAACTGTGAGCCTGGAGAAGTGGTATTTCTTCAGCTACACAACAAAACGATTGGAAGGCAACCCTAAATTTAAAGCATGTGATCATGGGAAGATATAACAGAGGAAATTCTCAAAAACAACAAAAAGACAAGGAACATGTTAGAAAGCAGAGGAGTCTACATGCCTCCAAAGTTTGCCATTTTCTTTGTGCTCCAAAACCCTGCACATCCTCATCATGACCATCCTTGTTTTTTTAACTGTGACCTGTAGAGGAGGGAAGTTTGGACAGCTCGTGTAAAAGTACTGAGAAAGATACCCACACCCGTGGCTTATTCTGATGTATGCGAGCAGTCAGACTGGTGAGGTGGGATAGAAAGAGCTTTCCCTTTCTCACAAAACATCAGACATTGGCATGGAGAGATACTGGAAAGAATAAATGGCAGTTCCTTTGTAACGGTTGGAGTTGCAGATAAGAGAACCGTCCCTCAAATCTTCACTCGTCAGTGAGAGTGAACGGACAGACACATTACTCCTGGCTGCAATTGTTCAAAGGCTTTCACCTCATCAAATGTCAAGCACTATGAGGAATTCATCTAAAGTTAATGGTCCTCTTTTATAAAATTAAGCACTAAAGCAGGCCTAAAGCTAACATAACACAGTCAAACAGATTATCTTCTCCAGACCCTCGGCATGTCCCAAAGTTTGTCAAGTATTTTTAATCCACCAAATAATCATTCCATTACTTGATACTGACAGAAAATATTGAAGAGAAGTTATTTTGTGACACTGATTACAACTACACGTGTTTTAATCCTGAACTCTTCATACAAATACTCACAGTTAGAAATCAACGAGCACATACTCCCAGAGGTTTCAGCCCTTATCATGTGACAGTTAGATGACAGCACACTCATGCAATTCTAAACTTTGTAAACACCAGAGCCTTATAAAATTACAAATTATAATTTCTCAAATAGAAATAGATAAAATTAAGTCTTACTAATGCTGGTTAGAAAAAAACAAGAATCAGTTAAAACTAAGTTATTTATACTTTCATTACAGAATAGACCTATAAAGAACTTCATGAATAAAAAAGGAAATGTAAGTAAGTCATTGCTGCAGAACAGGAGGTGCTGAGCATTACCGCTTGTAGCAGAAGCAGCTTACAGTCTTTGATTAAATCCTTCATGCATCTGCATGCACGTTGAGCAGCCCGAGTACCACGCTCCTCTGGGCAGCCTCTGCCAGCGCCTCACTGCCCTCATGGTGAAGAATTTCTTCTTAATATCTAATTTACATCTACCCTCTTTTAGTTTACAAGAGTTGCCTCTTGTCTTGTCACTTCACTCCCTGACAGAGTTTCTCCCAGCTTTCCTGCAGCCCTCTTTACATACTGGAAGGCCACCAGGAGGTTCCCGGAGCCTCCTCCAAACTGAATAAGCCCAGCTCCCTCAGCCTTAATTCATAGGAGAGGCGTCCAGTGGAAAAGACACAGCACCAGCAGGAGCAGAACTCTGCCCACAGTTTGTGCTGGCAGCAGTGCAGCAGGGGCAGGGATGGCAGGGCTGCCTACTGCATGCAGCAGGCTCAGCGCACGAGCAGTTACGTCTAAACAGTCAAGATGTAGGTACCTGGTCACATGGGAGAGCCAAAAGCTACAGACAAAAAGTGCTGGCCAGATTTTACACGACAGGCCAGTCAAACGTCTGCAGGAGCCTGCATTCAGTCACTTGTCTAAAAGGACATCAGTGTCAAGAATCTGGAAAAAAGAATCTGTCTTAAATATTCTCAAATATTGCAATTGTAAAGGACTACAGAGAAAGAGCTAAAAGGATTTGTAAATTCCACTGATTTTTATGTTCTTGGAACTGCTGTTTGAATTCTGTTTGCTGTTGTTGGATCCTGATCTACCTGTGGAGTTGTTTCTTCCATTTGTAGATCTCAACTTAACGGAATAAATAGAAAAAAAAATACAGTTGCTACTGGACTTAGTTTAACTGAGCTTGAATGTGTGTTGGCATGGTGCAAGGTTCATTGACTACTCAGACTTCTTCCTGCAACAGAGAAAATTGGATTTTTTCCTCCCTTAGGCTAGGGATTTTATTTATGGATGCCAGTGAAAATTAACTGATGTTCAGTGGTTATTGTATATGTGCTCACAGGGCCTCCCCTTACAAAGGAAAAAAAATAAAAGCACCATTAATTTTTTAATCTTGTATAAATGACCTAGCTGTACTACTTCTGTAGTTGCCTAAACAGGTGTTAATGACAAGGCATTTCAGTATTTTCTGGGGAAATCAATACTTTTAAAGTAGAAATTGTGATTTTCTGTCAGAATTAATGAGTCTGCTGCTCTAGAGGTCAGAATGTCACTTGCAGTGCAGGCTGTGGAAGGAGCTGTTTCTCAGTGCCCTTATTCGTGTTGAGTTACAGCATTGGTCCAGGGCGAATTTTAACAGACGCATGATCAAGCGGTTAGAAAGCTTGGACAGGAATATAAGACAACAGATGCCCAAGTCAGGANTAAAAAAAAAAAAAAAAAAAAAAGGGAAAAAGGGTATTATTGAAGTGTTTACTGTAACAAGAATAGTAAAGTACAATATAAAAATAGCAAAGTACACATGGTGCCTGTGCAGGAGGCCAAGGAAGGCAGCTTCTGCTCCAGACTGTGACTCCATGTTCCTCGTGTCCAACCTGGAAAAACTCACATAATAAATCCACCTGGTTTAATTATGGAGATGTGAGAGAGGACCCCAAAATCTAGACTGCATTGCACAAGCACATGAAGGTTTTGTGCTTGAGGTCTGCATGTTATTTTTCTATGAAATACAGTTAAAAGTCCTAGTGTACTGAACTGCAGCGATTTCCAGAGTCGGTGGCTACTCTAACTGCCGTTCTAAATATATTCCTCCATTTCAAAGTATTCTTCAAACTTCCTGTAAATAAAACAGTTTCCCTTGTCCCTAGGCATATTCTCCCAAGGTTTCACAGCTCTAATTATTATGAGCAATATCTTCATGGTCTCCAGCAAAATCTCTCAAAATGTAACAAAAAAGATCTATTTTGAAAGTTTCTTTGAACTTCATAAGTCAATGATTTCTTATATAACTGCAAAATAAACCTCTGGGAAAGAACCTATTATGAGCACTGTGTCAGCAATTTTAGCTTATTACAGATGGCTTGGATGGCTTGCTCCTCTTTCCACATAACTATTTAATGAATTTAAACTACGGATTGTATAATTTCACCGCCAATAACAGCCATGAGCTTTTACTGGGAGGTTTTTAAACTGAGATTACGGACCAACTTAGTAAAGGAATTTAATGAAGAAAATAATTCCTAAATGCAGCTGAGCAGTGTCTGACCTCTGCCACGTCAGCAGGAGCTCAGCACTGGAGCACATCCTCCAGACGCCGCTGCTGGGAGCTTCCAGCACCTCGGCGGTGCATGAAACATGCAGCAGATGCCGGCTGGTGACATCCCTGCAAGGGGACAGCTGCTGTAGGGAGCTGGGACAGCGCCAGCGGCATGGTGCAGGGGCAGGAGCTGCAGTCTCACAGCTGGGTGCCCTGCATTTCAGTGCTGCCAGGTGGTTGGTCGGGGCTGTAGCTCTTAGTGGTGAGCCTCCAGAAGCAGCTGTTGGGAGACAGCAGATTGCCTCAATCATACTGGCTCTACAACCAGGTAATTTTTATCATTTTTAACTTCTTACCCATTTTGCAGCCAGTTATCCTTACACTTCAAAGCAGCTACTGCAGGCAGGATGCTCTGTCCTCCCTTGCGCCCTTCACTCAGCTCTGAAGCAACTGTTGGCGCTCCCTGGTAGAACAGTAGTTAGCAATAAAACTCTTTATATCCTTACGCTGTGCCCATTTGGTGGTCAGAGTTTAATTGTGCTAAGAACGTAGACAGAATAAAGATAAAACCAAGCAGCACTCCATCTCCCTCTCTTTCTCCCCCTTCACATTAAAATAAATAAATAAATAAATAAATAAATAAGCAGTTTCTCACAGCAATCCTGTTTCTAGGATAATAATGAAAAATAGCTGATGAAAGAAATGAAGTGAGGACAGAGTAAGAGTACAAAAATACTCGGCATGAGCACAATTCTTTACTTGCATTACAATACCACTGCAGGCTTCAGTATCAGTAAGAAGAGAATGAGGTCTTTTCACAATGTGAACTGCAACTCTCTCCCTTTAAAACAATTCTGATAACCAACAACAGCACCAAAGAAAAAGGCTTGAAAGTTTAATCTAACTTTTTAGCTCCTCTTTTCCCAGCATGACTTTTATACAGGACTGTTTCTGTATAAAACTTTCGTACAAATTGTTAAAGATTTAATTTTTGGCACAAAGAAGAAATTTACTATTGGCTAAAAATACAGGAAATCTTGCATGCTTATGGTGACCTTATGCTTTTATGAATTTCATTTTTGTTTTTTACAGTTTTGACATTTGTGGACATGAAGGATGAAAACAGAAGATTCAGTCAGGAAGATTTTGGTTCATATCCAATGCTGACATTACACCAAAATAACGAGCTTTTATCTGTAGCGAAGTATTTAAAACCAGACACACCCACCACCTACTGACACATCTCCCTGTAACAGCCACGGAACAGGCCCAAAATGTTGTGACATACGTAGCATTACTGCTGACACTTTCCTTTTCAAATAATACCAGAAAGCAATTAAAAGGTATGTTCTCTCACGGGCCTGAGAGAGAATGGACTTAACAAAGTGTGACGCTTTTCATCCGAGCCCACTGCGCTGCACCGGCTCCGCGGAGCTGCAGGAGACCACGCCCAGTCCCTCCGCATTCCTGGTTTCTAGAAATTCCCTGCGATCAGGGAGGGGTTGCAGAGAAGACAAAGGAACGAGTCAGGCCGGATTTAAGCACCTATGGCTGCAAGTAAGAAAAGGAGATTAAAGCAGAGCAGTCACTACACACCAGCTGCTTAGCGGTCCGCAAAGACCCGCTTCTCCGCGCAGCACAGCTACTTTCCTGCGCAGGACGGCTTTCTGGATCTCGGAATATGTTGTACTCACAGCATGAAGAGGAAAAAATGATCTGTATTAGTCAGAGGTAGCTGCATGCCATCTGTTACCCAGCCTGAAAGTGAACATTCACCGCAAACTCTTTCATGACTACAGTTTGCCTTCTGGAGGAGGTGCGGTAGGGCAAAGCCACGCTACAGAATTTGGGAGTTTTTCATCTCCTCCTGATAAACTTTAGTTGTTCTGTGTATTACAGTTGCCCTTTTAATGGTTTAATTATGTCGACTCTTGCTTTTTAATAGAAAACCATAGTATTTTCCAAAAAAAACAAGAAACAAAATTTATGTTTTTCTAGAACATATGAAAACTCGATGTGCAAAGGAATACCTGCTTGATATCTGCTTTCTTTATGAAGCTAGTTTCATCAGCTTAGGTTTATAGAAGACCTACCTAGAAGTTATAGGTCTGCAGAACCTGGCCACTACTCCAGAAATACCCTGAGTACAGTGAATCAAGCTGTAGCAAAGAAATGAAATTGCCGTTTATTGTCTGGTATCTTCCAAATGCCCCTGTACCCTACTAATAGCCCATTACCAATCATGTTAACACACTTAGCGTCTTCTTAAATCTACTACTTAGCTCAACTATTGTCTTTTTGTGACCCAAGTACTAGACCCTTGCCTTCATGTGAAGAGAGGTTAAGTTATTAATACATAATTCATAAGCATGCCTATGACACCCATAAAAGCAATTTTCTTCATATCTAGGCTATGCTATACAGCGACATCAGAACAAAATGGTCAAATTCCAGTATTTTTGCAAACAGACAACTAAAAGCAAACAAACCCATAAACATTAACATTTTAATGACTGACATCCTACAAATGATTTCTAAACACCACGCTAACAACTAGATAAAGCACACAAAAGTGATTTCTGCAGCGTCACTATTATTAGCTTCAGATATCGCTGTGGTAGATCAGTAAGTAATGTTTTTAACATTAAATATGTAATTTAAAAAAATAAGAAAACATCACATTCACCTAGGAAAATCTGAACTGCTTTGAAACAGAAAATTGCATTTTGAATCACCACTCCAGAATACAAGAGAAAGCCATATCACTGATGACCTACAAATTTGGTTTATCTGTTTTTTTTTTTTTTTTTTTTTTTTTTCTTTTTTTTTTTGTTTTTAATCAATCTATCAAACTCCTGTCATGGTGGAGAAATAGATTAACCTGAACTAAACGAGTGCATGCATACCTGCATAATATTACCCCTGAAAAAATTCACCTTAGGACAACCAGGTATAAGATGAAACAAAGAGCCTAATGTGTGTATTTCTTGGCTTTTTTTCAGCATTTTTGTGCCTAAGATATTGACCCACTTTCCAGATTTTTTCTGAAGGTGCTGCAACTTTGTCTAGTAATCCCTAAACCAGAACTGAAAGAAATTTATAGTTTAAAATGAAAAATTCATTTTGAAAGAACAGATTCGCAGATACCAGGCAAGCCTCTGACACGTTTCTCATTGTTACTTAGTATGTCATTGTACTTTACTCCAGTTTCTGCAGTGACAGCAGCACTTCGTGGTAGGAAAATACTCGCAGGTCTCTACTTTTACAATCTTTGCTAGTAGGAACCTCAGAACTTTAAAAACCCAAAAATTCATTTAGGAATGTCTACTTAAAAAGAACTTGGAAAACACAAGGTGAGGACCACACAGCTTTACAAGAAAACTGGAGAGGGAAAAATAATTATGCCACATTTTACTAATGAACCGATCTGTCTAAATGGCTTCTACCATTCAAACTGTTTTTTCCACACTATTGACATACCTACTTGGACATATTACCTTTCAACATTATGCTACATTAGGGCAAATTTTGCTTTATTACACATGAAAATGTCTCCTGGGATACAGATGGTAAAATTCAGACGTGTATTGGGATGTGAGATAAATTGCCTTACTTATTGAATGCTTAGAGCAATAATTAGTATTGAAAAAGATCAAATGGAAATACGACATTAATCACCATTTTTCAGATGGCCTACAACGAAAGTTGGGGTGATGTGATGCTTAAACTGTGTCTGCATCACTGCAGCCATTCATGTTTTCCAAGTTAAGTGGCAACTGAACGCCCAGTTCTACAGCATTGCTTTCCTAATATTAAAAACGTAGCTGCAAACATTATTTATGTTTCTATTCCAGACCCAGCCCCAAGCCCCCAACCTGCCTTGATGTCCCCTTCTTCCCCTCTGCCCCATGCCCTTGCAGCTCCAAGCAGCCAGCTGCGGCTTCCCCACCACCTCTGCCAGGTGCTACACCTCCCCACACTGTGCAGCTGCCCTTCTTTCTCCCCATGGACCTGACTCTGCTCCTCTACTCTCCTTTTTTGAGATCTCCTCTTCCCCACCATGACGACACTCCCCACCAGCTCCCTGCCACTGCCACCTCCCCTGCCCACAGCGAAACCAGAGCTGAGCAAGGGGATGGGGTGCTCCAGCACGACCACTGCAAGAAAAATGTGTGGGCTGAATAAAACAAAATCATGTTGAAAAGGATTCTAAGAACATCAGTCGGGCCCAAAGGCTCATGAAAATACATGAAGGATTTCCCTTGATATACATTCAGGCACAGATTGTGTTTACCTCTCTGGGATGTGAAGCTGATTATTCATCAGTATCTCATCAGAAACAGAAGTTTCAGTTTCCACCCATATGCAATGAAAATGATATGATCACATCAGCATATTTTATTATTATTGTTACATCAAATCACCATCCCTAGATACATATAAACACTTTTTTTCTTCCACTGAAATAGCACACTAGGTGGCCTCTTTAAAATAATAAAAACAAAAGTGTTCACGAAGATTTGCGTCAAAAACTATTCATCCGTCCAAGGAATAGAATCAAACAGCATCTCTGCGCACTTGCAATAAAACCTACATGGCTGTCTTGGTAGCACTAGGTCCCTAATTAAGTAAAAGGAACATAGCATCATTAAATAGAAACATCCTGAAATGCAGTGATAGAACATATTCTCCCTCTGTTCAACCTCATACAGACACAGAAACATAATTTTTAAAAAATGTCAAATACAAGTTCACCCTGTCCAATATGAAACCTAAAAAGGCCTGTGGGACTAAGAAACACCCTATAACATATGACAAAAATAAATGCATTTGTGGAATTGAACACAGAGTGAATCCTTGCTATCCTAATGAGGACAGGAGCTTTATAAGGAAAACTGCAGCCGTATAAAGTTAACGAGGCCCATGCCTGAACCCTTCCTTTGAAGTGACACAGGGCCTCCAGACCTAGACTGGTCTTGAATAAGAGCAACGGAGTTGTGACGGTGCAGACCTATAACAAGAGAGGTGGTTTGGGCAGGGGATTCCAAGAATCCAATGTGCGTTTGAGAAGTTCATCAAGGAACTAAAATTCATAAACCTCGAGTCCACTGCTAACAGAAATTCAGACACGTACAAGTGTCCCATCGAGCACATCTGCCTCTGTTGATAACCCCTCAAAGCAGAGACCCCGGCCACTCACTTTCCTGACCTATCTCACCAGCTAACACAATTGAGCTTAAATTTCAAGACAACCGTTTGGAATTAAATTAGCTCTGCTGTTGCATCCACCCCTGGGGACGTTTGTCCGACTTTGACAATCCCCAGTGAAGCTGCATCATTAACTGATGTCTGTCAACTGCTTCGGTGACTTTCACCAGTCCAGGTTAAAAGCCTTTCTTCCTAATAGTCAAAATATTCTTTCTTGGAAATTATTCGCCCTAGTATATTGTTATCTGTTTTTGTAAAATCCTTTATACATTTGACAGCTGTCCTGCAACGCTCCCAAGATGCTGCAGCCATTGCAAAATGCTTCCAACAATAAAACGTCTCCTGCCACCTAACACCGTGTAACACTCCCTTTCCGAGCATGTGCATTAATGGATTCACATACATACAGCCTCGAGACTAAAAGTGAAACAGATCTTGTTTCATGATGCAAAGTCTGAGAATAATATTTCATGCTGAAATATTTGATTTTAGGAGCTCAAGGTATGAACAAGTCTCAAAAATACAACCCGTGAAACTGGAGAAAGCAAAACCCATGAGATGCCGTCACTTAAAAGCTGCCTCCACAAAACACACAACAGCATTTCTGAGAAAAGTTTTCTCTTTGGACAAAAGCATTAACCGGATGATCTATTTTATATTTTTTTCCTGTAACATCTCTGACTTTTTAATTACATTTTATTAGGTTTGTTGTATCCAAATTCATAATTACACCAGATGTCATTCTAATAATGAAAATAAATAAACTGATGTTGAATCCTAAGGCTATATCACCCAAATGCTAAACTTGAAAATGCTCTTCATCCATCAAGTAATAAAAACTTTTCCTATCTACAGCTATTTAGATTTCCTGAGAGAGATAGTTAATGGCATTTGAGTGAAGATAAAAAAAAAAAAAAGAGGAAAAGAGGAGTATTTCAGATTGATAGACAGGAATTTTGCTGCCCATTTATATGAATCCCGGGTGTATGTATGACAATATAGTGCCCAATGCCATAAATAAAATCCATTAGATTTGAAATAGAATTGTTTCCAGTCCAATTTTTAACTTGCTAAATGCCCTTATTGCGTTCTTTGTTTCCCTCTCTCAATCAGTTTCCAGTCCATGAAAGTCCGTTACGTCCTACTCTGTGATTAATCTTAGCTTCCTCAACAGCCTCTTGAGCTTTTTAACCCCGGAAGTAAATTATATCTATCATTTCTCAGTTATCTGTTATTTTGCTGACACCCTGCAGGAAAGGCAATTTCCCGTTTGGGCGCAGTGCTGTTTTGCCCTTGTGATATCAAGCTCATTGCAACTCCATAGCTATTTTTCAGCTAATGTACCAAATACTGAAATAAGGCCCAAAGGTTTATAGCTCCTGAGCTCATCCCTAGCACATATTCTACAGACAGAAAAAATACAGTTTTCCCTCTGGTTACCCACATTTTAAGAACCAGCTTCTTTGGGAAACTCATTCTTAAAGTTTCCAGGGAACCCTTGAGGAAGAGTTGCCTCCACTTCAGGGAGTGCACACCAGCAACTTTGTCAGTTGTGTTTTGCAGTTTTAATCTGCTGTAAGGCTGTATTATTAGGAAGAAATGTGATTGCTACAAAATGGTGCAGGTTATTTGTATCTTTAATCAATAGCTTAAATGCTAAACAATGCATATCGAGCACTGAAACATGGAGTGTACTGCTTTATCCCTTGTGGAGTAATAATTATATTTTATATATGTGAAAGCAATTTCATTGTTTGCATCAAGAGACACACTCCTGTAATATGAAAAATAATAATGTGCACAATGATCCAGACAGGATTAAAATGTTTTTAACAACCCTGTATTAAATAACAAAGCTTTTTATTATTTTAGCAGATGATCTGCATTCAGTATTAGAAAAGAAAATCAGGAGTGAGCTCAGGCAGATGTGGCTTGATTAAATCCTGTGTGACTCCAATCACCCTCTGGTACAACTGCTCATTTCAGTAGGGTTAAACAAATCAAATATATGATAAATTAAGTGTTTCTTCCCAATTTTATGCCTTAATCTCTTTCCCAACCCCTAAGCATAGGATTTAAACTCATCCTGACCTGAGCTCAGTACTGAGTGCCTGTTTATATGGAGACCTGACTGTACAGGCTTGCCTCTGGACAGAAACCTGACGTATTTTGCTGCCCTTGCGGTTATTTTATGCCAACGTTACCCTTTGTAAGGTTTGGGTACATCTGGGACAAGGAAATCTAACACCAGGGATATCTGCCTTCTGCTCCCTGTCCTCATAGAAGTCCACTGCCATTCTGAGCCTCAGGCTTTCTGAAACAAAATGGGAAAAATTAACAAAACTTATGGATAGCTGTNAAAAAAAAAAAAAAAAAAAAAAAAAAAAAAAAAAGATTTTTTTTAATACCTTCTTCCTGTGTATTTATTTCATTTTTAAATAACAATGAAACGAATGGGAGTGCTGAACTCTTCTCCTTTCCTTCCTGCACGCAGCAGCATCACTTGCCCAACAAACAGCCTCTTTCCAGCCCCGCTCCCAGGCCAGCCCTGTGCCTCTGCACCAGCGTGGTCACTGCTCCCCCTCTGCCTGCTGCTGAAACCAGGCACAGAAAACCAAATGAAAAAAAGCCACTCCCTTCACAGCATTCCAATGACAGCGTTCTGTAGTGACTAAGCAATCAGTTTTGACGTGCAAAGCAAATCTGAAGTTAAAAATACCATTTTCCTGCAATGTTAATTATGAATCATTAGACTGAAATAAAAGCTCCTAACACCTTTTCTTAGCTTTTCAGAGAAAATATGGGAAATAAAAATCACTTCAGAGAACTGTCACAGGGTAGCACACTTGAAGAGTTTTCTTTTTTTCTAACTAGTCCACTGCCTGTAAATCATATGGCTTTGTTGTTGCATCTGGAAGTACTATAAGCTAACAGATGTAAATTACCTTAGTGGCTACAGATATCTTCTGAAGTGTATTAAAACTACCAGGTACATGGATAGACACACAGTTCATTAGCATGCTGGTGATGAATATTTGAGAACCGAAAAAGCACCAATTAGATGCAAGCCAAAATAAAATCAGAATTTGTTTGCATATGTACTTATGATTAGATGTGTTTTACAGGTTATTTAATAATTGTTACAATTAAATCTTTTTTTTGTTGTTGTTTGTTTGTTTGTATTAAATGAAAGTACTGTTGGAAGGCTGTTACTCTCCAGCTACTTAGAAGGGCAAAATATCTCTCCCCAGAAAGATGAGTTGACAGTGGCCCTTGGTAAATTTAAATTCAGTTGCCTTCTAATTTACAGCATCTCCGTGGGCATTAGCAGGAAATTATCAGTATTGCTGAAATTACAGAAAATTCCCTTTTTTTCCGTATTCTGAAATCCAAAGAGAGGTAGTGCTCTGTTTTTCTCTCTTTCTTTGAAGCCACCCAGGAAAGAATGATATTGTAACACAACTGGCAGCTGGTTTGTTGGTGGATACTTTTCTAAAGAAAAACACACAGGAAAGCAGAAATACTGAAGTCCGCTTCCTGCTATTTCCTTGGCACCATATGTCAAAGCAGGTCTCTGAGCTCCAACACTTATGTTAAATTTCACTGTGGATGGAGAAGAGAGAATTGGAAGAACAGATAATGGGAAGAAAATAAAGGGGTAAGACAAAGGCATTTGAACTTCCAGGACCACACTAAAGGCAAAAACTGTAAAAGGATCCATGTCTCCATAAACCCACAGCACAGTGGCAATAACCTGTGATTTTCTCAGACACAACCAGCTGAGAGGCTGAGATTTAAGGAATTTGTAATCTCTAATCCTTTTGGATTAGAGACAGGCAAGTAATGCATGAAGAAACAGCAGAAAGAACGCAGTAAGAGCGAGGCAGGGTCTACAAAGCCCAGCATGGGGGTGGTTTGCTGCTCTGTGTTCTTCTCTGGGAGCTCAGTGGTGTTATGGATGGGACCGTGCTGCCGGCACACGGTCTGAAGCTTCCAGAAACAAACCCACTGTATAGAAGCAGGATTTACTGCAAGTGCAACAAGACTACCTGTCCTTATCGACAAAACAAAAAAGCAAGGGACTGTTTGCAAATCATCACTTTCGCAGCCTATGGATTGCAGCAGGCACAGAGATGCTGAGCAAGACAGCAACACATTTTAACTACACACTGCCAAAATACCCCAGGTCAGACCTGAGGGGCGAACCTAGAACCAGCTCCCACCTAAAATCCCCCAGCTCCCTGACTTTTCCACTGGGGAGAAGTAGCACAGACAATTGTCACAGCAGGGAGGTGCTGCTTCAGGGCCAGCTTCAGAAAGTTTACCTTGGGGTGAGGTGGTCCCCGTGAGTGGGAAATGCACAGTGCCTACTGGTCTCGCAGTCATCCCTGCCCGACTCCTGCCACCAAAGGAACATCTCCTGTGTGCACGAGAGAAGGAGGAAAGGCTCTGCTTGCTCTGCTTCCAGCATTGAGAATGCACGAGGACTAAAAACCACGCTGTTCCAAAAATATAACCTGCATCTCTTTCAAGTGATGCGATTAGCATAACTTGTTGACTGATTTCCCTTACCATATATCTGAAGCAATGTTATTCTACTCAATATTCTTCAGAAAGTACTTATCTCACTCTCGTTCCTAGAATAAAATACAATTTTAATAACCATCTCAGTAATAAACACAGTACCTGCAAACCCCACCTGATGTGGAAAGAACCGCAGCATGAAGAGGATGCTATGTGTTTGCTGGCCTGCACAAGCTCCACAAAACCCTGCACCTCCTTGTGGGCTTGTTTCCCCATTTTAGAAATTCAGGACCAAACATTGTATTATTTACTTAGAAAGAGAAACATTAGTCTGTTAAGATTGCTGCACTTTTGACTACAAGAAATAAAATAATTTTTCTAGTACAGGTCTACAGATTGCACACACCAAACGTCTCAATGAATGTAATGCAGATGCAACTGCTGTGAGGTGTTACAGTAAGTGGGGAGGTAACATGTGCTGACAATAGACTTAAAAAGCTAATTTTCTTTAGTGAGAGAGATAAGCCATTCTAGATTTCCTTAATTTCTCAGTCAGCTTCAGGTGTAGCACACATAAGGGATTAGTAAGACTGTCTTTTCCTTTCCCACTCTCAGTTCACATTTACTGATTTGTAGGAAATAGCTTACGTGTGTTCAAATAGAAATTACCTAACTCAAACCCCACCTTCAGCGTGAGCTGCTGCAGCCTCAGCTGCCATGCTAACCAACGGGAATGCAACAGTGGCCTGAAATTGCAAACAGCTTTCTTCTGAAATCTCGTTTTATCATGCTGTAACACCTCCTTGGTCTCCAGAGCAAATTACCTGCAGAGATTGTATTAAAAGAATTTCTGGGTACTGTACTGAAAAATAATAATAGCAATTTCATAGTGATTTCACAGTATTACACATGTACCACACAAGAAAACTATCACAGCAAAATCCAATTTGCTACTTTTCCAAAACTGAATTTTACTGCTCTTTGGTTTGCAATTAGTTTTTATGAAAGTTTAATCGAAGTCTCAGTTTCTCCTTCCTCTTTAAATGTAGCACAGTCAGAAGAAGATGCAACCAATAATTAAGCAAATTGAACTTGGCCTAGAACACAGGAGACTGAGAGGATGATTCAAAAGTATTACTCATTAGCAACTTGTATTTTCATACAGTACCTCAAATTGGTTATATTTGGAAGAACTAATATTTCAATGCGATTAGAAAATAAAAGCATTCTTTCATGTTTATTTGAATGATAAATATTTTCACCTGCATGTAGGGGTGTCAGCACTAAGATTTTAAGGGAAGCTATTGTTCAGACAAATGGAGGTTGATCTGAAAGATATAAATGTACACAGGAAAGCACCACAAAATAGCATTAGGAAAGGATGCCGCAGAATCTTTTCAGAAGAAAAAGCACAAAGGACATCGTGAGAATGGGAAGAGAAATATCTAAGGCAACAGCAAAACTGAAGACAGATTTGGGCCTATCAGACCCTAGGAGAGTGAATGGTAGGACTGAAAATAATATTGCAAATAGAAATGATGTAGAAGATGCTTCGGCAATGTTTGGCTGTTTGCAAACCTTCTCTGTCAAGAAGGAACCTGGTTCTATAACCTCCTTCTATAAACCAGATAATGGTGCTCACAAGTGCTGTTCCATCAATTTAAACCCTGATCTGTACCTAAAAAAGTTAAGAATTGAGGTGTAAAGATTGAAATACAAAAGCATTTTGTCAGAAGGGATGACAGCTCAAAAGTACAGAGTCCGTGAAGCCAGGTGTCCTCTCCCACCAAACACCTAATAGGCGTCAGGTGTCCTTTATCTTATATTTTAGCCCAGATGTTGAACCATGCACTAAACAAATTGGGGGATCAAAGGCTTCCTCAGCCAAAGGAGGATTAAAAGTTTATCCTCCTAAAATCCAAAAGTGTCCAAAAGATACGGGTAGGCTTTTATCATCATGATTATCCTGAAAAATGAATACTCACTTAAGGAAGAAAGCTATTATTAGAGCTTGCTTGGTCAGCTGAGGTCACAGTGTGGGAGGATTCTGAGTCAAGGCAATTGCAAACACATCGAGAAGGGCGGGAGAGTCCACTGTGTATTGTGCAAGACTGACGGGACCTGTCCTACACCTCTCATCCAACAATAAAACAAGAGAATGAAATGTAACACTGGCTTGCCTCTAAACAATGTTGGGAAATTTTATTCTGGAAACACCCAGTATGCTCTTCAGCTTGGAACTGCAAGGAAGCATTTTTACATTTCCAGATACTGATACGTCAGAACTTCTGACAGGAGACAAAATCCAAATTTCACTCTGATTGTTGAAGGTTATTTATAGAGAAAGCTAATTGTTGACGCGTAAGAGAGCCCATACTGGCACTGACAGTGATACTAGAATTTAAATAACTAATATCTCAGTGGTGCAGTCTTATAAAAATGAGACAGATTATTTACTAGGTAAGAGACTCTTCATCTTCCTTTAGTCTTTCTACATTGCTACTTTAAAGTAACTACGCAAATTTTTGCTAACAACAGTTTGCACATATGGTATCGTGCATTTACATGCCATAATGGCTGGTCACTGGAGCACAAGATCATTTCTTTATTTAGCTCATGCTCTACAGCAAGTGTTTTTATTTAATGGAACAGTGTGTGTCCCTGAGCTATGATTAGTATGCGAATTTTCCAAGGTAAACTTTCCTGTTTGAAGAGAATCACTTAATAGCTTTCTAGCTTTCTCAATTTTACTACACATTACTTTCTCTTTTTATGCCACTGCTCTTTCCTGAACTGCATGACATAAGCAATGGNCCCCAGACAGCATTGGGTATATCCCTTTCAGAGAGAGAAATTATTCATGAATTACTTAGTACCTTCATTAAAAAAAAAAAAAAAAAAGATTGCCAAGTGATATCAAACACACTTTGAAAGCCATTAACTCCTGAGTGTAGGTACTCACTCAATGACTTTGAGACTTGAGAACTTACAGAGCCAAAATTAGTCTCTTTATGACCGCTTAAAAAAAAAAAAAAAAAAAAACAAGTTATAAACATTTGGAAAGGCTATAAAGTTATAAAGTTTGCTTTTTTAAAGTTTCAAAGTCATCAATACCGAGTCAGTGCAATACTGCAGATAAGGGGATAGGAAATCATAGAATCACAGAATGGTTTGGGTTGGAAGGGACCTTGAAGATCATCTAGTTCCAACTCCCCTGCCATGGGCAGGGACACACCTCCCACTACACCAGGTTGCTCAGAGCCCCGTCCAGCCTGGCCTTGAACACTGCCAGGGAGGGGGCAGCCACAGCCTCTCTGGGCAACCTGTGCCAGTGCCTCACCACCCTCACAGGAACAACTTTCCTCCTAATTTCCAGCCTAAGTCTCCCCTCTTCCAGTTTGTGGCCATTACCCCTCGCCCTGTCGCCACATGCCCTTCTGAAGAGTCCCTCCCATCTCTCCTGCAGTGGCATGAGTAACAAACGGGCAAGGCAAACAAAATATATATGAGAAGACATGGGGAGTTCAGATTCTGATGTCAAAGGCAGCCATGTTTGAGGCAGTTTGCCAGGCTGTCTGACTGCCTATATGTTGGTTGTTTGAATACCTGAATGAAGCAGAGCTGACAAGCTATTTTTGTAGGTGTCTGGGGTTTTTACTGCCACTAAGTGCAGCATTATCACTGCTGAGCCTTTGATCAACTTGTTGCCTAAACTTTGAGTGATTTGTCATTTCTTTCTGGCATGGAGATTGGAGTGAATCTTACAGAGAGTTAGCTGCTTGTCAAAATTGTGACTAAGGAACAAAGGAGTCTGAAAAGTGACTGAAAGAGGCTCTTTTCTGTGGCATCTCGACTCCACGTTGTGTGAGGGCGGTGGCCGTGAGCTGTTGCCTTCACCTCCTTTCTCCACTGTGTAAAAAACAAGCAAGGAGAGAAATGGAGCAAAGGAAGCGAGTGAGATACTCTCATTTGGGAGACACCACTAAATCACGCTGTAGCATCCCTGGCTCTGTGTGTGTCTGCAAGCACTCGAGGATGAGCACAAGAGGAAAAAGGAACAAGAGGAAACTCCAGAGGCATTACACTTCTAGCCAGTTCCAGGTCACCTCTGAATATCCTGCCCTGGGACCTGTGAGGGTGTAATAGATCGAAAAGAAAGGAGAAGTTTCCAGGACATGGCTGGAGAGGGCCAAAATGCCCAGCAGAGATATGGCTATGTGTCACGGAGGTCCCCCCAGGCAGGCAGAAACATATTGCTGTGCCTGCGAGAGATGCCATACTGCAAATGGAAGAGCCCTCAATGGGGAAACAATAGCAGCAGGATGATGTGCTATTTTTCCAAAACTAAAAAAAAAGATTTCTTATCATGAAAGACATAGTGTTAAGACCATAGACATATGATTTTAAAATAAAGTAGTGGGCTTTTTTTCAACATCCATCCCAAAGTTAAAAAAAATCCTATAGTGCATGGTAGAGGTGTAAGGAATTCCAACAAAAATGGAAGAATGACTAACACCACAGGTAAACTGACTGTACAGTACAATACCTGTTATTCTGCTAACAGCCAAGTGGTTTACACTGTTTGTGAGATGACGAGTGACTTCATTTTCCAAAATTAATTGAAGATGCCAAGCAGCAGTTATTAAATATAGGCACTGTAAAATCATACAGGTAAAATTACGTTCATTTGGTAGGTTTAAAACAAATTTATTTATTATCATTGAAATTTCTGGATTAGTGAAAGAAACGCTGTGTTTTGTCCGCCTTTAAAGGGGATAAGCAGAATGCCAATGTAATTATAGAATTATCAACCTTACAGAGACTCCAGGTCAAATAAGGCAATGCAAAGCTCGTCAGTCATAGAACTAAGAAAGCATAATTAATGCCAATCAAATTCCAGTTTATAATGACTAGATCATTACCTAACAAATGAGGTAACTCTTTGTAAGCATATAGTTTATTAATAAAAGCTGAAAACATAAGAAATCTTTATTTGGGATCACGGTGCTTCATTTAAAAAAGCAAAGCTAGAAATGCATATGGCAAACAATGAGCTTGCTCACCTGCCAGGACCAGCACCTGCGCATAGTCAGAACGGCCAGAGGTGGGTCTGGTGTGGGTCACCAGCACCCGACAGGTGCCTTCAGCCAGCACACTGCACCATGCAAGGGAGCAGGACAAGTACACATCACGGTTATTGTCATCAGCTGGTGAGTGGTAATTTATTAAGCCACTACAAATTAATCACTTACTCATTTGCTCCCTATTTCCCATCTCCTCTTCTTTTCCTAAGGTCCCTATAGTTTATCTCCGACACCTGTCCCCGTTTGAGGGATGCCTCTACATGTTTATCAATCATTTTCACCTGATAAAGTTTTCCAATTTGTTCATTTTCAAATTGTTCATCCTTCAACGTATAACACCACATTTCATGCTCGTAGCATCAACTATTTATTTGTCAAATGTCATCCACAAATTTCTCTGTGATGTTGCCACCCTCCTCTCTTTACAATGTATCCCATTTTTTCAACCAATTTCATTAGCATACTTCCATTTTTCTCCAGGGGACTGCAGAAAACATCAAATAAGATCAGTTCTTAGATTGATTCTTCAGAAATTCCATATTTGAGTCTCAGAGTTCCTTGCAGTGCAAATCAAAACAAACTTAAAAGCCTACCAGAAACTACATGGTGAACAAGATTGAAAATGTATTATTCAGGCCAGCAGACAGAGACGAGTTTCAGTTCTTGGACACTGGTACAGAAAAACATCGCTAAAATTAGAGATATTTTAAAAATAGTGACTAGAATTAATCATGATACTTTACTGGTTGTTTGAAACTGAAAACACTGTAATTCAGACAATATTTTCTAAATGTCATGAGTTAATATAAATCAGAAAATTAAGTGATAGGTGCTGGTTTAAATGGTAACAACATTTTTTTTTCATGTTTTTAGAATCTGAGCTTGTTTGAAGACAGAGGCAGAATTCCCAAAGGACTGAGATGCACCTACCCGCTCCACGTGGAACCTGATAACACACAACTGCACGTACAAGCTCTTTGGCAGCCCTACCTTAATTGGCCTCAATGTTTTCCAGAGAGTTGCCTACAACTCAGAGTGCAATTTTTATTTTATATTTGCCTTCTAATATTCCTTCTGATGTTGCACAAAATGTTTTAATGTTGTTTACTACCTATTAATTTATACCTATGGACAGTCCTAAGCACAGACTGCACCAATCTTTTTTTTTTTTAAAATCCATGTAATTTCATTTTATACATCTGTGTAGAACCCAGCAAATCATTTCTAATAAAATCTTCAGAAAGGTTATGATTTCAGTCAGAGTTGTACACAAGCCCAACCTCTAATAATTAAACCTTAGGATTTCTGCAGAATACATAACTCTCTGGTAAATCAGGAACATTCATAAATCAGAACCTGAAGTGAGAAATTGTATGTAAAGTCTCACAGCCATCACCATTTCACTATACTTGCTGTTTCAGGATACAAAGCAGTATTTGGTGAGAAGTAATGTTTCGCTCGGGACAAGAAGTGCCATTATCATATCCAGCTGTGTGGTGCTAGTGGTGCATCGCAGTCGTCATGTTTGCCCAAAGAACAGGGCATGCTGTGCCGTAAAATACAAAGCAGAGACATATTGCAGAAAAATAATAATAATAATAAACAAATAAATAAGATAACACTTCAAACACAGAAGTTTGGATAAAGTAAGCTTTTGGCAGCTCTTCACCACATTTGCTTTAAGATGCCAAAGCCTACCATAGACAGAGTCAGGTATTCAAGACAACTTGCGGGCAACAAAGAGCCAGTTGCCAGAATCAGGTGAGAGATCTGCGTCTTCTGAAGGAGAACCTGTGATACTTCAGATTTGTTTTTCTGCTGAACTTTAAAATAGGATAAAAGGGGTTGTGGATACAGGTAGGCAATCCAGCACATTGAGGACTGCAGCAGAAAACAGAATCCTCCTCACTTTCTCTTTATTATGAAATAAAAATGGAGCTATGAATCATCGCAGCATAGACAAATCATCCGAGGCATCTTAAAACAGCCGCTTGACTGACTGCTGTAATATCACCTGTCATTCAGGCAAACGGACTGCAGCACATGCTTACCAGTTGATAGAAATGTGCCCAAAGCCAAACTGAAACCCTTGACTCCATCAAATCACAAGATTTTCACAGCTCCTCAATTACAGAATTTGAAGCCTCTTCCGAGCAGACACAGGCTTTGTGTAAGCCAGGTGGGAGCCAGCGCGTTAGGCTGGAGCAGGCAGAATGGGCAGAGGGGATGGCTGAATGGCCATGAGTGCAGCTGGGAAGGACCTGGAAAAGAGAGACAGAGCTGCAAGGGTCCTGGGCCACCAGAGAAACTCCTTCTTCTGAACTGCTGCTAAGCTTAACCGGAGAAGCAGAAATTTATTGACATCTGCTTCCCAAACTTGCCAGCTCGTACAGCCAACACAGACAAAGCACACCAGCAGCCAGCTCCCAGCCAGTCTGGAGCCCACCGTGAAATTCTGGGCATTCCCCGTTCTCATTTGTAGCACCGCTCCAGCAGAAACAGCACCAGGTATAAAGCCCTTCCCACAAAGGAATCCTATCCTCTGGAAATACACAGATTATGAGAAAAGTCATGATATTCCCATGCAAATGTATTCACTTTTTTTCCTGCGGTCAATGTCTTTACCTCTGCAAAGTCATCCGTCCGCAAAAAAATACAGCTTCTACCAGAGGCGAATGCTCCATGGGAACTTCCCATAGAACTTAGTTCACGTCAGCACCTCTTTCCCTCATTTTAGAAATTTTACTACCAAGACTAAAATATCCACAAAGGTAAATCTTTTTATTTATTTGTTCTTTTTTTTTTTTTTTTTTACTTTTTCTATAGGGATGCTGATACACACTTAGCAATGAAATTACACTTAATACTAAAAAAAAGTCACGACATAAAGATCCCGCTATCATTAGCTCTATATGTAGGACTTTCTGGGGTTCTGTGATGGCAGAAGACTGAATTTCCATGACAACATTACGAACATATATTTTTTTTTTCGGTTCACTTAAGTAAGTACTCTTTGCCGAACCCAGCAGGTGATGCTGGCAACTGTGAAGCCCAAAGCATACTGAAGTCGAATGAGATTTTAACTGTGTGAAGACTTAGGATGAGATACTTAAATGACTTTCAGGGTTGCAAGGAATGCTAGCCAAGAAATCTGTAGCCCTCTCCTGGTTTAAAACTTAGTCAAATATAAAGGATACAAATACAAGACAGCATGATTTCTTTTTGTATTCATAACGATTTCTGGCATATATTTGTGGCTGAAGATACATACGTGGCTCTTCTGTTGGTTTCAAGGTTGTTACAAATACTCAGTTACAAGTATTTTTGTGTAAATGTTCCTTTTGGAGGGAGAATATTCCTTTGACTCTAAGTAACCTTGCTAATTAATTTTAGCATCTTATTTTCCTATTACATGTTTCTTATCATAGATTTATCCAATGAGACCCAATCCTTTTCTATGAAATTCTTGAATACATCTATAATTCAAAGGACGAAAACTAAACAAAAGAACAGAGAAGGAACATATGAATCCCCAGTATTCAGGCACTTACAGTAAATAAAGCATTAAACATTTAAAAGAAAAATATCCTTTGCCATCAGTTCCAAAAATGAGGTTACAAATATTTCAAAAAATGAAATTTTCTACAGGATTTCACCCAATATAACCTAAACCCAAAATCTGTTAAGTCTGCCATCTGTTTCCTATTGCATCATGCACTGAGCCTAACTTCCAAAGTCTTGGGGATTAGGCAAAAAATGTATGAAAAAAAAATAAGAAAAAAAAAAGCCTTTCTGTATTAGATTGTCAACAATTACTTTGAATTATGTTCTTTTTCAAGGATAAGTCATATTTATAATGTATGTGTTATGATTTTTGCCATGAAGTATTTATTAATGTTTTGCTGATTGAGAAAGATTTTGACAGAGCTATCACCTAAACTTCAGCTGAAGACAACATTTCAAAACAGCTGTGAAAAGTACAGACTATAAATTATTTGTAGCGAGAGGAACTTTGCATCCTTCTAATCTCTGAGCTTCTGCTGGCAGAGCCCCCTGCGGCTGGGCACTGAGCATGCCCCTCACTGAGCCACAGAACCCCACAGCCCCTGCTCCACCCAGCCTGTATCACCTTCCTCATCCTCTTAAAAGACCTTGTGCACATCTTAATGCTGGTTTCTCTGATGTTTTCAGCCAAAGCCAGGCCCATGGCACTGTCACTGGTAAAGGAGTTTTTACGCAGCATCCTTCGGCTTTATTCTGTCTTCCTCTTCTTGTTTTCCGCACACTGCTACTCTAGCTGTTTGAGTGTGTTAGTGCTGGGCAGAACTGCAGGTTCTGAAAGTTGTAGATAGCTGTTTCTGGTGCCTATTTGCCTCTGCGACAGAAAGAATTTGTGGTGTGAAGGGCATGCTTGTTGATATGTTTCTAGCTTTGTAATGGCACTGGCAACACAAACACACTTTGCGTTTCGGGATGACTGCATCACCCTGAATACTCAGCACCTATGATGGGGCCAGTTTTAATGGCTGAGACCTCACAGAACCACTTTGCCTCTGCAGAAAAATAAAAAAAGTTACAATGTCTTGCCTGTAATCAGCCCCAGTACAGGGCTGAGGAGTGCAGTCTTTATATGCCAGTTCTGCTTGTGTCAGTCAAAACCCATTAAGCTCACCTGTCACTTAGCATGTGATCTAATTCAGCCCTCGTAATTCCAGTGCAGCCAGTTTCAGCCTTGGCACAAGCTTTTGGTGCCAGATAATGATGTTCTGAGACAGTTAATTTCAACCCTTATAAAACTGCTTAACTGAACGTATCGCTCTCAGCTCTCCAGGTATCTAAATGAACATCCATTTGAAGCTCAGAAGAATTAAATTCACCTGATCCATGACACTGCTCTCAGAACCTCCCACATCTCAGCACTGCGTCAGGACGGTGGAGATGGCCATCAGCTAATGCACTGGTTGTCTGCACACCCCAAAATCTGCATGTGCCCAAAAGGCCTTGGTCCCTGCTCCCCAGCAGTGGGCACTGCAAGGTGCCCAGTGACACGGGACGTTTGCTAACATGGTCTCAGCCTTTGGAGGCTCTCAGGAAGTCAGAGCTCTTGGGGCAGAGGCTGGCCCTGTTCGGCGCTGGGAGGGAAGGGCAGGAGGCCATGAATTCTCCCCATGAAGCACTGTTTATATATTTACACATTTTGCTACAAGATCTTCATTTTTCAGACTCAGCATGTGTGATTGATGAGGCTCAGGAGGCTGTTACAACCGTTCAGGGAGCAAGCTATGTCTTCATTTAAACTTTAATATCTTAAATGCCAAGGTCCTTATGCATCTTCATATTTTTAAAGCCCACCACCTCAACAACCAACAGAATTCCATCAACAGGACAAGAAATGTGACAAATTTTAGACAGCAGGATGTACAGCTACACATCCATCACTCATGTTGCACGACTAGCATGGAAAGGGATGTCCTACAATGCTGCACTTACCAGCCAGTGGCTATGTTCAGGAGCACAAATATCTGATTCCTTTAATTACAAATGCTCTAGAATGATTTGATATATAAAATAGGCCCGTATATCCATACACCTACCCATATACGCTGACGAAGATTTTTCATCATTTTAGAAAGACACTCGTTAGCATATAGAAATAGATTCTTTATGCCTTTATTTCTGGCCTTAAAACTGATTAAGGGAGGACAAAAAATCCCTGAGTTTTATTTTGAAGTAAAAAGGTCTTAGAAGCTAGTATACAAAAACTATCAAAATCCCTAATTAAAACCCCAGAGACCCCTGAGAACTCTAAAAAGCACTTATCTTCTCAGAAGGTGTATCTTTGTTCCCAGTATATCTGTGCTCATAAACTGAAAATAGGTGAACGTACTTTAGGCTGTATAAATTATTGTCTAAAATCCCATGCAGCATGTACAGATACATTTCATTACGGAGGCATTTTTCCAATTGTAACAAACATTTCCTGCCCTTATGTGTTGTCTTCTTTACAAGCCTAAATTTCTCCTGGATGCAAGATATTTAGTAGCAAAATATATCAACAATTTTTTACCTTTCAGCTACACTTTCTTCAAAACCAAATTAGTTGCAAATTCAAATTCAAATAAAGTTACAGGTATGAAAGCAAAGAAAAAAGAGAACTGCTTTAAATAAAAGGAAAAATCACAGCCTATTATTTTCTGTGGAAATGCTAATATCCCTCTACATCACAAGGACTTTTGAACTACATTTCTATGGATGCTGGTGGGAAGTCAGTTTATTTCTCTGGTGTATTAAAGAGAATAATTTATCTTTCAGAAAAAAAAAATGAATATGCAAATACCTTTTCCAAATAAAAACATTCTATTAAAATTCACATTTCTGAATAAGGTAAATGTTGCGCAGCATTCAGTCGGCAGCATATATATAAGCAAAATGCAAAATAACATATTCCAAAAGAACATTACATTAATTCCATTTTGCCTTTGCTAGGATGGTGGCACTCTGAAATTAGGTATTTTTCTCATATATGTGTATTTTACCATTATTTCATGTACTGACACTTTAGGCAGTACCAATTTCACCACCTGCTTGTTTCTTCAGAATTTCAGAGACTAGATTTAATGAATTTCCTTATGCAAAATCTCTCTCATTTTCCTTTCACTAGATTCCTTCAAAGGCCACAGATGTTAGCTTGAATAAAAAGTGAAGATACAAATTAATTCAGACATTTTTGTTTCAGTTTCTAATTTGTGGGGGCTAGCTAACGTACAAATGCTGCTCAGCAATTTATTTCCATCCTTGTGCTTTTCAAGACCCAGCAAGACAAGGGCACAGCTGACCCGATCCAGTGACGGTAGTGATTGTCCAAGACATGTTCAACAGGAAGCAGCAGGTGTTGGAGAGGTCTCTTTCAACCAGCATTTCTGTAAATTACCCTAACATTAACATTTGTCATGTTTTATATGTAGTAACATTTGCAATGTTTATTTGTAATAAAAAATCTGAATTCCTAGGCTTTGCGCTGTGAAGGCCAGGATGGCATTTTTACAGCGTCACAATTTAAATCGAGTGTCAGTTCTTACTGACCACAACTCTGGGCATTCTGAGAGGGCTTTGAAGTTGGATTTAATTAACAGCACATGGCTTCAGAGCCCATGCCCACAAACAAGCACTCGCTGCGATAGCGAGGCCTAATTACTTCTCAGAGCCCCAGGCACAGGATGACCCCTTCGAAGGCTGGGCAACGGCATTCCAGGCATGGGCCAGAGTGATCCCTACGAGAGGGCTGAGCTGGGAGTTCTGGGTCACAGGAAATCAGTTTGTTTAGAGTAGAAGATTATTGTCAAAAAACTTACAAAAACACAGACTTACGGCTGCCTAATGGTGTCATTTACTTTCCTAGCTGGAGACTGGCTACATTTATACTCCTGGACTTGAAAAAAAAAGGTCAAGTTAAGATATGTGTTGACTATATAATATTATTTGAGCATTCCCTTTGGTAGTATCTCCTGGAACTCTTTGTTCAGAGAGAAGCTGCAATGCATATACAGGAGCAGATCTGAGGTGAATATGCAAGTGCTGACATTCGTGACTCAGGATTTTAAATACTGGTACAGGTGCGTTCTGCTGCACCTCACACAAGGACATGAGCTGCCAGAGTGGCTGCATGTTTGTTACACATTTTTAGGACTTTATAAAGAGTGCAATGCCTTGAAGGAACCAGAGATGGTGGTATTTAGGATGGTTTGTGTAATCTGATTCCATCCTACGTAAACAGCGATCTTAAACGCAGATAAGGACAGATATTGACAGCTGAAGCTCACAATGTATTGGTCAAAATGTGTTCAAAAGTCCAAAGAGTTAGGAAAATAATGCCCAAACCAAAAGACAAGCTTGATTAAATACTAAAAAGCCAGCCAGTACTTCACATGCAGTCATACAGGTATGAGATTTTCACATTTGTATATGAAAATATTTAACTTTTGTAAGTCATAGATGGGGCCTGAATCCTCATTCTGTGAATTACTTTTTCACACAAAACTGGAAATAAAATTTTTAACAATAAATAATGACAGTTCATTTTAACTCCTATGTTCAGTTGGATAAAAGTACTCTTACTAATTAATATACTTTTGGTAAATACTTGGTTTTGCCACCATGGAAATCATAATATTTATATCACTGGAGAAGTGAGACAGCTACCAGGACTGTTAAGGGTTTCCCTTCAGCCAAATTTATGTATTATCACTGAAGTTACTCTTATTTTCCATGAAATTTAAAGTCGCTAAAATAACTGAGCACTTTCTAAGATGCTCAAAATCCAATTTTACACTTGTCTTGATCACTGCAAATCAGATCATCACCTGTATAAACTGCCATCTGCTCATCCATTTATCAAATTTCCAAATGTAAACTCATTTTGCAACTTCTGTTCAGACAGAGTGCCATGTGTGTAAGAGTTTCACGCAACTCCACTAGGACACAAGCCTCTGAGATAAATCAAATACTACAGATATCCTGGGACATCTAAGGCATCGCAACAAACAGTGACATGTCAACACACATTCTAGTGACATGAAAGTCTCTAGAAATCACTCTATTTTTATTTATTTATTTGATCTGTCACTCCTTGTCCTTACAATACAAGGCCATAGATTGAGATAACTGGCCCTTGAATCCATGTAAAGTTAACTTTTTTATAAGTAGTCAGAAGTACACATAGAAATGAATGAACTGATGCAGTTGGAAATCAGGAAAGGTATTCAGGGCATAAGAAAGTGTGTTGGGACATCAGATAAGGGACACATTTATGCTAATTAATCCAAAACTTACAATTTTATAAGAAACTAATTTCTGAGAATAGGAATGTTCCATTAGAGCTATCACAAAGTTGTCAAAATTTTATCATAATTCTGTTCATCAGTCAGAAAAACCTTAAAATATGCTTTCCTAAAAAAAATCAAAATTATGTCACTGCTGCAATTAGCTCCTGTACACACTTATCATCATAGTCCTTTGGCAGAGGAAAGAAAAGGAAAGTAACAAGCTATTTTATCTCCTGTATCTGCTCTGTTATTAGATATTGAGACATCAGTGCCGTTTATCTTTCCATAATGTCTGCAGTCAAGCGTTGTCTTTGAGTATAACAGCAATTATCCTTGCCAGGTCAGTTTCTGATTTAGGATTAAGAAACATTCTACTCCTGTTGCAAAAGTCTGAAACAATGAAACAGAATAATTAATTTCACTACTCCGTTCATTTTAAACATACTTAATACAAGTTAGGCACTGTCTAGTAACATTAAGTAGGAAAACTATGATTTCTTCGGTGAAGTGTCTGCATAAAGTAATAGGTTCATGTACATTTTGTCTGTTTTCATTTCATATAATAATTTTTCCACTATCAGTCTTGCTGATGGAATGAAGTAGGTGCCACCCAGCTACCCATATGAGGATTCACATTGTGGCACCCACGTTAATTCAATTTCCTAGAATGACACTGTGATTAAGATTTCACCTCTTTTTTATTTTACAAAATCTTCTGTGAACAGTAGGTACCAAATTAAAATGAGTGACTAGAATGGGATACCACCCAAAAATGATCAATTAATCCATATGCTAATATTGTCAGTGTTACACTCTTCTCAATCCCTGTAATTGTAGGACCAATATATTTTACATTACATTCAATGTTTTTGTGCTCCTTTCAGGCTCTTGACATATACGCTATTTTCAGACGTTTAACAAATGGGAATTGTGAGGAAAAATTTATATATTAATGATTATACATGCTCATTAGCTGGAATAGAAGTATATTGTCATATGTTATTCAAATAATCCTACCTTAAAGAAGGACAAAGCTAAAAATATAGATCAGCCTCTACAAGCAGCTGCTGAAAGACACTGCTGACTTCAGTTTGCCTCAAATACTAGTAAGTAATCACAAGTTTCAGAAATCCAGAACGAATGGCATTGGAGTTGCACGACCACACACTATTCACTGAACAAGTCAAAGAGCCATGCTGCTAAAGCAGTCTTCTTGTTAAGCTAGAAAGTATATTGAAAATAAACTTTTTTATCAGAAAGAAATGCAGAAGACAAAAAAGCAACAGGCTCATAATGCTGTGGCATGTCTGTGTGATGGCCCTCTCTTCTGATGAATCTGTATTTTCATTCAAAGTTCTTCCTTTAACATCTTTAGAGAAGGCATTTTGTCAGGGAGCCTGATGTGGATGGCTGAGCTGCTCTGCTCTATGCATGAAAGCATTTTTCAGAACGTGTTTGGCAGAAGGAGCACTCAGCAGAGCTACCTGGATTTTTTCATTTGGTAATGAGCAATTATAATGCACACGTGTACCACACATACGCAAGTAAAGGAAAAGCAAATCCCACTTTGTTTTTAGAAAGTAAAATACAGACAACTGATGCTACATTTCATATAGAAATGGCTTAATGGACATAAGGAATTTGTAAAAATTCAAACTGTAAACATTCTCCTAGCTTTAAAAACAAATAAAACAAGACAACAAAGAAACAAACCACTGTCCAGATTATTTTCAGCCCAGTAACAAACTCAAAGCGAGAGATTCCCTCTCATAGGAACCCTATTAATACCCTGCTGAAACAAATCTGAATTTAATTCAAACTCTGTGGGTTACAATGCTGTCTGCTTTCCTCTTTACTGCTACACTATAAAAAGTCACGAATTAGTTTTAAGACCAGCCACCTGCTTTCACAACAGATTGCCAAAACCTGAAAGTATTCTCCTTACTTTTTAATTATCTTTTTTAAGCTTAGTATTGTTGCAGATTTCCTTACTTCTCCTCAGGTCTAAAGGACCTGGTATTTTAATTTGTCAGAGTGTCTGAAGACTGATTAACCTTTTGTATTGGGAGACAAATGCACTTTTCTGTTCTAGGGAAGCAGATAGCCACCAACACTCATTAGAAGAGTGGTTTCCCTTCTCTCCCCCACTTCTAAATGGACAGCCTGTGCTAAAGGCAGGTTGTAAAATGCTGACTACAAAACAACAAACAACTGGTTTGGCTTGGCTGTGAAACTCTTTCAACACTTTCTATTCAAATGAAAAGCTGCATTTCCACCATGGCTACCTCCACTATGATTTCAGTTGAACTAAAATTTGGCTCCAAATTGTAAGCAAGCCCTGTTTGCAGGCAAGAATGCAGAATTCATGCAATCAAAACTGGAATGATAATTGAGGGAGAGTTTTTGAACAAATGGTGCATTTGTCCTAGTCAATACCCCTCTGTTGTTCCAATGCCGGTTGTCCAAAGAAGAGTTATTTCCTGAACATTTAGATTATGCTGAATGCGAGCACTCACATGTGCACATGCACAGAGAATCCCTCAGCAGGATTTATCTTTATTACAGACTATATAGAGTCAACATTTGGTTATAAAAATGCTCCTCATGAGAGCCCAGATTGTTTGTACGGGCCACATGAAACTACTGGCAGTCAGCAGCAAGCGCTGCTTCCTGCAGCCTGTCTGCAGAGCCACGAAGAGGCAAGGCACTTGAGGAACTACAGCGTAACTCTACGACCCAGCCACTTTGCAGCATCAGCACACAGCGCACAGGGGTGCACGATGCCAACACATGCTCCCCTTGCATGCCCATAATCTCTTTTTAAAGCACCCTGAATTAGAAATGATATGCCACACAATATTCTGTTTCTGTGAATTTACGTTAGTATTGTTACAGTGCAGCTTGTGACTGACATATACGGGGAAAGTGCCTATGTTGTCTCACTGCGACGGCATGCTGGACCGCAGTCACCCTTCCCTCTAAAAGAATGGCATGTAGGCCTGCATAAATCTTAACAGTTCCAAAATTTAAGTGGATAGTATGTTGCATCTAGTTCAGCTTCCTTGAGTCACGTCCACCAAACTTGGTTTTACCGATTTACTCCACACCGATTTTCCAACAGCTGCCTAACAGAGCACCCTCGGTATCCACCACAGCAGGTCTGACTCTTCTGGATTTCAGTTCAGTTCAGAGGAATGTGATAAAGTGAAGGACAGTGCCAAAACACCATAATTGTCTTCCTTACGACGTCTATCGCATTTCTGCGGTGAAGAATTTAAATCAGTGATGTTTATCGTTAGCAAGGTGCCAGCTGCCTCAGGAAAAATGAACTCAAAATAAAATGCAGCTGCCAAAGTGGAGTCACTGTCTGAATCCGGTCTTGTATTGGTTTCAATGCATTTCCCTTTATGCTTGCAATGACTCATAATGGCAGAGGTATACAAGGCTGCCAAAAGCTCCTGGCTCCTAAAGAGTTTGCGTATGCTTTTGTTTTGTTCCTAGTATACACTTTAAAATAAGTTTAAATAAGTTTTAGCTGGCATTTAAAACCAGGCAGGACAAGGGAGGTAGTAGTTCAGTCTCTGTAAGCCAAACTGAGAACAAGCCACGCACAGATTTCCTACATACAGCTGGACGAAGCCTGATGCAGGGACCAAGACAAGAGAGAGAAGCACGGACTGCAAACTAAAGGCTCAGAGAGTTCTCAGAGGTTTGTATCTCTGCTTGCAAGCCCTGGGCAGAGTAGCCACTGAAGAAAAGAGGTTTTTTTATGCTAGGCTTACACTGTAGGGTGAAGAAATCCAGCACTCCTTTCTTCTCCATGCAGAAGAGCAAGCTCTGCCTAAAGAGATGTCTTTTTGTACACAGAGACATGCACACCTCCCCCCAAAGGTGAATTCAGCAATCACAGATGGGCTAGCTGGAAGGTCAATATTTTGAAAACGTCCTTGATAGTTAGCAAGGTATGAAAACAAGTTTCCACGAATTTTGGCCACTGTGTACCTTTTGCAGCCACCAGCCACAGTCATGGAAGGTGCTTCAAGGTGCTTCTGAAGGAGGAATTTTTGGAAGAGCAAATAATGCATCACACAAAATATCTGTATGAAATGACCTGTAAAGTTATTTAAATGTAGTTGCAGAATATTGGACTTTTCCTAGAGGTTTGGTTTTTGTGTGTGTGATTTTTTGTTTGTTGTTGTTGCTGTTTTTTAATATTCTGAGCTTACAGGATTCTGTATCCACACCAGGCAATTTTTTGTCACAAATAGCTGAACAATTCACACGAAGCCAGAAGTCCTGGAAAAGCCTCATGCAGTGCTGCTGCGCTTTGATGTTAGCCCAAGCCACAGGGATGAGCAAACTTGTGGGGAAGAAGTCCAGCAACAGAAATCGAACTTGTGAAGTCTCAAATTTTTGACAGAGCTCTGAGCTGGTTCCTAAGGTATCTAAGTAACTTCATCCACATTAATTTAAAAGTTGGGGGAAAAACTAAAAAAATCATCCTTAAAGGCTGCTTACAAGTCTCAGGGAGAAAGCAAGGTTCCACAAGACTGGGAGTGCGTAACCTCCAATGCCAGGTAGTGGGAGAGGGCATATTTCCAAAAGTGTTCACTTTTGGAAAGCTGAGTTCTGCAGTCTAAAATAAATCAAAGACTAATCCTTCAGTCTCATCCTTAGGTTAAGAATTAAGGACCTATCTTCACCCCAGTATGTTTTCAGAGGGTAAAAAATGTGTTCTGTCCTAAAGATTATCACATATATTTAAGCATTTTATGTCTCAGCACTGCAAACATTTAAAGAAGGAATCCACAAACTATAAGCAGCTCATAATTTAACACACACTAAAGTCCCTGCAAGATTGGACCATTATTCAGGAAAATAATGGGGCCAGAAGTGTTAAATATGCATCTAAATACACAAGCAAGCGCATCTTCTTAGGTATTTTGTAAGAGCAGCAGTGGTCCTGAAAACCATCAAACCCGTCTGTGATTAGATAAACAAATCACAGCAGGTCACTTGGAGGCATAAGAGATGTGCAATCACAATTAAGCAAAAGCAGAAAGAACTGGAGAGAATGCATTGACTAGATAACGTTGAGCAATGTAAAATACGTGAACACAGAAGTTAATGCGTCACCTTTTAAACCGAGGGAATACGATGATAAGATGTGAGTGAAAATCCTGGGAAATCTCTCATGAAAAGCAATATCTGATCCATTTATCTTACAATCAAGGGTGGCAAAATCTTTTTCTTCACTCTGAGACAAAAAAGCATTAGCTGAGGTTTATAAGAGCTTCTTAGCTGGAAATCTGACCAGTCTTGAAGAGGCTGTTAAATGAAGATTACTGTAAACTGTGCTTCAAACAGCGTGAAATCATAGGAGGCAATCAAAGCATGGCTCTCAACAGAAAGAAATTCCACAGGGATGCTTTGCTTGAACAGGGGGTGCAGAGGGGAGAAGCTGGAACTGTCCCGTGGCCAAGAAGCAAACCATTGATTCCCAAGTAGCTGCTGCAACCCAAACACCCAGACATACCGAAGCCCATCCAGGCCCCAGTGCTTGTCTTTTAAACTGGGAGGGTGCAATACTGGAGGCTTTAGGGGCAGCTGGCATTGCTGCACCCCGTCTCTCTGGGGAGCATGGGGCTGCCAGATTAGCACAACCCTCACTAAAGTTTTTTGGGCTTAAGATGTTTGGTCCCCGAGGTGGATAATCTAGAATTGTAACGTATTTATAACTAATCCTTGTATTTGGAAAGATATTCACCTCAGATTTATTCCTCTTACCACATGATTCACAGATATCTTTTCATTTACTCTAAAATATCAGAATGAATTTAGCATCAGCTATGGCAATCTAGATAAAAATCTAACGAGAAGGATGAACACTGTGAAATTACAGAGTGCAAAAAAAAAAAAAATCAGGAGAAATTACTGTGCAGGGATATAGCAGAATATTGTTATTGAACACAAGCTTTTATTTTAAACTGTAAATAATAATATTTGTGTTGGGATTGTCTTTTAATTATAAGCCTGGTACAGTCACAGAATTTGTTGTGTATTTAGCCTCCAGTATGAACTGTAGATAGCTACTAGACTGGACAAAACGAAAAACTTGGTAACACTGCACTACTGGGCAGGCAGTCTGCTAGTCTTTGATCTGCAACAACAAAAATTCAAGTTAAAAAGCTCTAATTACTCTGTGATTAACATTGAAACATAACTTCTTGGCTCTCAGAGGTAATCTTAATGCAGAAATAATTAATTTAAGCTATATGTTAAATCATCTAGGCTAAGCATTAAAATGGACAGTAAATGTAAGAACTGAGATGAAGCAACATGAAACACTCTACAGATGGAGTCATGACTTATTGGTTACAGCAAGCATTGATGCACCTGCAATGAAATTTACACCTTAAGACTTCTAACTTATTTTTATTATCTGGTAATAATAAGTCTCTCTCCTTAACANTTATGAGCTTCCTTCCTGCTATTTCACACAGTCTCTTTATCAGTTTAATGTCTTTTCTACTTGCTTTTGGCAATGTATGTTAGGCTTTGCCACTGCATGGCTTAGGATGACATACAACATTTTTCTCCAAGGAAACGCAGCATCTTCATGTAAGTGCCATGTTTTCAATCCCTTCTTTCAGATTGTCCTTTCTCAATTGTATGCAGCACGTGAAACTATTTCTATGCAAAAGATACAAGTTGCCTAGTCTTTCTGCCCTTGAGCCTCGGTAAGGGCACTAAGGCAAAACATCTGCCATCCGAGGGTTTTTCTAATATCCTCCTTCGAAACTTCTGAACAGATTTTGGAATAATTGCCTTGTGTCAGTGCTTAAAACTGTTGCTACTTCATCTGAACAGTTAAATGTTGAAACTGAAATTTTTCCCACATATATATGATCACAGTTTGCCAATACAGATATAAATGTCTATTTTTTTTTTTTTTTTCCATTCCCATGCTGCTATTTTTCAGTGCAGTACTGCATGCAGAACAATCTGTATGGAAAACAATAAACAAGCAACTTTCTTTAATAAAAATTCCTGACATCAAATGATAGCTTACTACTCTGAAATTTGATCTTGTATGAAAATTGTTTCTCACCCTGTATTTGAAGTGGTTGAGCCTAAGGATATCGGCATCCTAACTAGTGTCTGAATGTCAACACATTGTACAAAATAAATAAAATGTGAATCATCACTTACTATGCATAGGCTATTTGACATACTTAGCATACTGATTTAAAAGTAATGGCCGCTCTCTACTTTTTATTCTGCCCTCCTCAGGCATAGATTTTCATAGGAAAAAAAATAAAATCAAATGTATTTCATGTGCACTAAATCAGGAGAATGCACTAGGAGCTACTCGTACACCGAGACAGCAAAGCCCTTCCCTATGAAAAGCTGCACGATGCATTGCAGTGTGTCGTCTCTTTGCTAGCCTGCATATTCAACACTAGGCAGAGATAAGCAGATTTGGCTACAGAAATCAAATAGCAAATATCAAAGCAAAGACATCTTTCCAAAGTCTTCTGCAAATCACCTGGGCTTTATTTTCACCCCTAGAGACCATCTTGCCCATCTGCTTCCCTCAGAACTCAACTTCCAAGAGGAACTGCATTCCCCTGCATGAAGCCTTTTGCTCCAGTTCCCAGCAAGCACTCATGTTTTTGTCTTCTTCAAGCTAAGTAAAAACATACCATGCTATTCAAATCCTAATTGCTCAAAATTCATCTTCTGTATCTCTTGAAAGATGCTGGTAGCAGTCTGAATCTCTTTGGATTTCTAAGAAAATGGAGTAATTTCTACAGAGTTTATATTCACTGACCTTTGCCTTCTCCTGGGGGTATTAGCGGCAGGAGAAGCAATCATTTGGCTGGTTTGGAAAAATGAAGGACCCAGCTGAGCTGCTGAGAATTTCCTAGAAATTCCTGGAAGGGGTCAGATGCTCAAAGTGCTCGGGGATACCGCTAACGAGGTCAGGGGCAACAGTGGAGAGAACACAACAGAAGAAGGAGGAGGACTTGAAACCAAAGCTGTGCATACAGGCTGTTGTTAGTGACAGTAAAAGCCCTGCTACCGAGCTCCATGAAATACTCCAATGTTTGTGCTCATCATGCAATCGATCTCTTATTTCCATCAAAATGATAGACAGAACAATCAAAATAAGAAGAATGCGCTGCATTACAGAGCACTGTTTAATCATATGGTTGGTTTCAGATAACACAGAAAGCAAATGAGAAAAAAATGTTGAGATTTGGGGTTTTCTTCCTAAAGTACTTTGCGGTAGGGTAGTTACATTCCCACACTGTATCTTTACACTTAAAATGAATAAAAAAGAATTAGAAAGACAAGTATGAAGACCCAGCATGCGAGGCAGAAATCCTCAATTATCCTGTTTCACTTGAAATAAGAATTTTCTTCAAGTATGCAAATGTTCACTGATTCCTCGGGAATTCTCAAAGCATTTTGGTGGCAGCTAGCATGCTTGAGGAAAGAAACAATTTGGGTCAAAGACTGACCTCCAGGTGCCCAAAATGTTTGAGAATGGAAGAAATCATTTTATTTATTCTTCAGCAATGTGGGGAAAGATGGAAAACAAATGCACAGGGAGAGGAAATCCTCTTCTGCTCTGAGGTATAAGAGGTTAGAATAATAATTTTAAAAAATTATATGCTATGCTCTTTGGTTTTCTCTGATTTGTGGCAAGAAGGAGGTGGAAAGCAAGGAAAGCAGGACAACCTTGATACTCAGGCATGGATGGATTTGCCCTGTGAACTGGGAAGGAAATTAATACTAGGTTAATTGCTTGAGTAATTATGGCAATTAAGACTAGATTCTTTTCATGGTCTGTCAGGCAAAGCACCCGCCTGACACAGGGGCTGGAGTTTGGTCTCCCATGCAGCTGGAAGAAACCAGAAATACTAACTGCAATAGCTGGAACAGTAAAAGCAAACAGTAGGAAAATTGATGAGCAGAAGATAACATACCCCCCAAACATGAAAAAAAAAAAAAATCATTTTGTGCAATTTGAAGGGAAAATTCATAAGCTTTCTCTGCTTGATAAACTCCTTAGAAGATCAAGATTTTTCTTACAGACTGCTATGGTTTAGTGGATGTCTTTGTTTCATCTACCTAGCAGCATGGATTACGCTCCTGGCAGATGAACCTGAGGAGCCAAGATAGTGTATGTTCACTCAATGTACTGCTGAAAGTAGGATTGCTCCTCTGCCTGAGCACCCCAGGCAAAGCCTGTCTGTTCCTGTTCACCCTCCTACAAATACTCTGTGCCCTCTGTCAGCAGGATTACAACTTCTAAGGAAGTTATCATCTGAGTCACTGAGGATTTGTCCAGATTTGCCACTGCTGCTTTTTTTGCACTCTCCTCTCTTTAGTTTAAATCTCTATAGAAAATAGACTAGTTAAAAAGTAGCTTTATCTCATGGCTACAACATGTTTTATGCCCTTTTGACACAGTGTTCTTAATGCTCACCAAAAAATTCCTGTAAACAGTTGCGAGTCCGCAAGCCTATGAAACGGAAAAGGAAAAAAGTTGTGTCTGAGAAAAAAAAAAGAAAAGCAATGCCATAGACTAAGGAGTAAGACAAGCAGCTCTCTTTTTATACAAAAGGTCCTTTATCTTGTATAGAAGTCCCACCCCACACTGTTCAGGCCCACCAGCAATTGTTCTGATAAAAATGTGAGAACAGTAAAAATTGTAAAGTACTTCAGCTGGTCACATCTAAAATACACTTAAAAAATTTGTAGAAGACCAAGGGTTGCAGTCCTTTCTCCTGCCAGGGCCCACAGAAGGAATTACTGCTGGCTGTGGTGGCACCCAGCCTTGGGATGCTGGGTGTCATGCAAGAAGTAATGAGTGATTGTAACAACACATTGCAGGCAGAAATAATTCAGATAGCTGCCAAGGGGAAAGTGAAGAAAAAAGAAAAAATGACCCAAATGGCACAGAGGTGGGAATGGAAATCAGTAGCATGCTTTTATTCCTACTTAATACTTCAGGATTATTAATGAAAGCTTCAGCCACATGCAGCCTCCACCCTGCCTACCTTGTCAGCTTATTTAATGCCGCGTGGTACAAACTGCCCGAGGTTGTAGGTTAGGCTCTGCACCAGATTCTGATTTTTTTTTTTTTTTTGGTTTTATTGCAAATGCCACTTTACAAGATGAAACACCGGCAGCAGTAATATATTTAACCAGTCTGCAACACTAGTGTACAGTGAGAGAAAGGACAAAGGCAGCGTTAGCTCACTGCAAGCCACCAGTCGCGCCACTGCCTTGGGCACAAAAGTTGTGGTCTGTCACTAATATCACATCTCCCAAGCAAGACCATAACCCCTAGAGCTGCTGGCTGGGGTGAGCTGGAGCTTCCTGGTTACTCTGCTGCCGCAGATAACTCAAGCACTTCATTTCTCTGAGACTACCTGGCAGCTAACCAGGCAACAAGCCATCAGCACAGCCCTCATCCTTCCCTCTGCTTCTCTTAAATCTTTCTTCCCATCAAAAAATCAGTCTCCATATTTATGCCAGGAATTTTCCTTGACATTTGGAACTGACTGAAGCTGAGGTGTGTCAGTGAGCACATCACAGATGTGCAGAGAAAGAGAAATGCTGCGGTGTGGATAGGGGACCTCAGCTCAGCCTGCCTGTTGCTAAAAAGCCTAATTCTTCCCAAGCCATAGAATCCCTATCTCTACCTAAAAGCCATTGTCATTACAATGTAATACAGACCATGAAAACTTTTGCTTGTTTGTCTTTTTTTTTTTTTTTTTTTTTTAAATACATTAGCCAGTTTCTTCACTTTTAAAACCCTATTTTGTATTGATAATATAATTTAAGTGCTGTTACAATTTCAAGTCACATTCCCTTCACCATGCTTTTCCACATTAGGAAGGAAGAGATAAATTTTTAATCTTTTATTTTTAATGAAGATTAAAGAACAAGTTCTGCTTGGCTTGCCTTGGCACACCATACATTTTAATGTATATTGATTTGTATAAATGTCTCATTTAGAGCATATTTTTGCTAGTATTAATGGTTCTTGGACAGTTAAGATTAGTCCTCCTGTAACATTGCCAATCTCACTAGTCAAAGTTGAAGAACACATTACTTTTTTTTCTGAGATGAAAAAGGAAGACAAAGAGACAGCTACTGAGACTGGAATATTGAAGGATTGATGTCTTCAGCAGGAACAGGCAGCTGTGGTCTGCAGGAGTCACTGCAAAATTCTTCACTGTATTGACTAGAAGTGGGAACTTCATGCTTATTCTTACTAATAATTTCAGGACTTTGTCAGGAAGTGGATTTAAGAAACACTTTTGAAGGTGAGCTGGAATCCAGCAGAACTTTGTTGCTATCTAGCTATCTGGATATTATTTGGCTATGTTTTACTATATGGATACATATATGTTAATGTAAGTGAAGAAAACAGCAGTTATCATTTTCATTGTCATTTTAAAAATATTTCTTAAACCTGCATTCTCATAATACAATAACAAAAATGTTACCCATTTGCTAAGCTTTTCTTCTTGTTGTTGCCTACTGTGGTCCATTCAGAATTTAATATTTTACAAAATCTCACATGTGGATACAAAACTGTGTATACATGATCTGTTGTTATCCAAACATAATCCAGAAGCTTGCTGTAAGTAAATCCATACACTTTCCCTACAGTTCAATAACACCAACACCAAAAATATCAAACACCTAATCCAGATCAAACTATCTCCCTAACTACTCTCTAGATGTCATCTTCTACCGTTTCCTGCTTTCTTTTTCCTCTCTCTCTCCTGAGCCACCATCTTTTCACTCACGATGACAAATAAACACAACAACAGTTTAATAATGTTACACAATCCTATCTACCATGGATATAATCCTCTGGTAAATTGACACTGCTGCAAACTGTGACTAATATGTGTCCAGTATTTCACCATCAGAGCTAAAAGTTTTCCTTGCTGAGCAAGACACACCTTGACCTTTCATTTCAGACTGCAAAATTCTCAACATAAAATGGGGAACCCTTAGTGAAGGTATCCTACAAACGACATGAATGCCAGATAAATCCCATTGCTTCCTCTAGCAAATGAAAAACAGAAACCCTTTCAAATTCATCTGAACTCCTCCAGGGACATTGCTACTTGCAAACAAAATTGGTCAAACTCTATTTTCAAAAACTGCCCTTCACACGGCCATCCTCTCCTCCCACAGAGATCCTTATCTGAAAACATTAAAGCTGCAGCAAATACATCCTGGTCCATTTAGTCCTATACACATCCGTTACCACAGTGAAATCTTTTCAGGGGCAAATTGTCCATTTGTAACTTGATCCATGTCTTTTATTTCACTTTCCATCCATACAACACAATTAGAAATCAATTATGCTCTTTTTCTGAACCTCATTCCTTTTTAAAAAGGATTTGCTATACTTAGTGACTGTTTTTTCGAAAGGCACCGTTCCTTCCTTTGTGGCAATAGATGCAGATCATAGGGTGTGGAAGTACAAATAGAGGACAAGCCTTTAATACAATATTCTGGAAGAGAGAAGGAAAAGTATGGATACCGAGGTATGGCCACACTGCAATTCCCAAAGCATTAGAAAGTCAGTATTAGAATCACAGAATACCCCAGGCTGGAAGGGACCCACCAGGAGACCATTGAGTCCAACGCCTGTCCCACACAGCACCACCCAAACCCAGACCCTGTGTCTGAGAGCAGTCTCCAAACGCTCCTTGAGCTTCTGCAGCACGGGGCCATGCCCTCGTCACTGGGGAGCTTGTTCCAGGCCCACCATGGAAAAGGTGCGGAAGCTTTTCCTAACCCCCAGCCTGACCCTCCCCTGACACAGCTAGGTGCCATTCCCTCGGGCCCTGACACAGCTCCACGCTGTTCCCTCGGGCCCTGTCGCTGTCCCCAGGGAGCAGAGCTCAGCGCCTTCCCCTCCACTTCCCCAGGAGGGAGCTGCAGGCCGCCACGAGGCCTCCCCTCAGCCTCCTCTGCTCTGGGCCCAACGAACCAAGGGTGCTCAGCCTCTCCTCACACCCCTTACCCCCAGACCCTTCCTCATCTCCACAGCCCTCCTTTGGGCTCTCCCCAACAGTTTTATGGCCTCTGATATTGCGACACCCAAACCTCCCCCCAGTGCCCGAGGTGAGGCCGCGCCAGGTGGAGCAGAGCGGGACAATCCCTGCCCTCACCCAGCTGGCAGCGCTGGGCCTGGGGCACCACAGGGCACAGCTGGCCCTTTTAGCTAACAAGACAACAAAAATACTCAAATGTAATCATAAATAGTTGAAGAAATGTCTTATCTTAAAAACTTGTCTCATAATTTGTTGTTTCTTTGGCTGTGACAGGGACAATCCCCAATCCTTTCTCCCTCTCTGTTACACTGTACAGATCCTGACTGCACAGCAGCACACTATGGCTCTCAGCAACAACATTCATAATGAGTTGAAAACCTGGAGTCAATATCAACATTACATTTTGCAGGGCATTTTCTCCTTATTGGGGAAAATAGATTTATAGAAAAATTTATATAGAAAATATAGAAAATAAACTACTACTAGAAAAATGCAGTAGATTTTGTTCTGCTTCCCCACTGAACGCTCAGGCAAGCATGTAAGCACTGCTGTCATGAGGGCTGGTCAATGAACAGCTAACAACCTAAGCCAGGATTTCCATCCAAAAAAAACAATCTCCATCTTCTTTGCCCATTTATTGAATTTTATCATAACCAGAACTAAAGTAAAATGCATTTCAGACAAACAGTGCAGTAAAGAATAAGTAAACTTTGGCAGCATCTAAATTTTGTAGCTCATAACCAGAGCAGGAAAACTATTCCACAGTTAATTAAAGCCTATGGGAGTCTCACCACTGATTTCAGTGACACTGGGGTATTTGCTGTTGGGGAAAAACTCAGTATGAGGCTCTGTGAACACAGAGGAAACCCCTGTCCCAGGAGGAAGGCAGGCACAGCCCTTATCTCACTTTTTGAGCCCAGGCCAATGCCCTCCTAGAGCTGGCTCTGCAGACCTCAGGCCAATACTTTGCTATAGATAACACTTCTTACCCTCAACATGGTGACTTTTCCCTTTTTCATGCTTCAAGGATACCTAATTACTGCATGTTTTTATCCATGACCTGATTCAATAGACAGGACAGGAATGTCTCCCTTTGGTGGACACGCTGGTCATTCTGCCCAGTACTGTCACTCAGGGAGTAGACGTCAGACTTGTCACCATGTGGGCACCAAGCACAGTTCCCAAGATGAAAGAGGCAAAATTCATGGCCACAAAGTTTTTTTCACTTGGTTTTACAAAGCATGACACTAGTAAACCCATTTAGATTTTTCTACAAGTATGCACCACTTCACCCTGCTGCTGGGTCATTGGTTTCTTTCAGCTCTGCCTCTCCCAGATTTATCAGCTCCACCAGAACAGCCGCAGTGCTTCAGGTTAGGAAGCCGGTTTATTTAGCTGCAGCTAAAGCAACAGGCTCATGGTAATGTGCCACAAGAGAAATAATTAAAGACCTGCCCTGCTCCAGTGCCTTTCTCCAATGGGTTTCTGCCACTGATTTCTGCAGTAGCAAAACCTGCTAAAGGGTTGAAAAATGTCTATTAAACTGGCCACAAACTTCAGGCTTCCAGTTTTAGCCTATTGTCTAAATGGCATGCTAACGGCATATTTTGAAATGCTGCAAAAGAAAAGTAATTAAAACATGAAAAAAACCTGCTAGTGATGCAAAGTCCAGCATGTGAAGAAGGTAATGGGTGAGATTTGTCTGATGGATTATAGAAAAGGTACATCGCTATTTTAATGTATCTACTACAAGGAAAAAACATTTAGAAAACTATTCTTTGTATCAGGCATATACGATACATAGGCTTGTCTCTAGAGACTGGTAATGCATAACTCATTAAAGTGATTGCCACCTAAGTATGCAAGAAAAGGAAGATTTTAGGAAACCTGTCCTTTCACCTATGTTGTAATCTCCAACAAAGGCTTCAATCTCCTTCTTGAAATCTAGACAACATTTAATTTGTGGGTAAAATAATAGAATTTCTTATTTTGAGCCCCTAATGATAACAATCACACAAAGAAAAATGTTCACTGATGTAAACGACATACATAAAGGTCAGCTGGGATTTGGGGAATGGCGGTTCAGTGAAGCAAAGCATTGGAACATATGCCTAATTCTAAGTACAATTGACTAAAGCGGTTGAAATTGAGCACCTGCTTAAGTGCTTTCATGGCTAGATGCCTAATGAAATATTAATCACAAGTGGCAGAGAGCCACTATACCAAGAAAGCCTTATTTATACTGAATTAAATTATATAATAATCAAGGTATACATAATCAGCCTTAGTAGCAAGTCTGTCAGTGCTCGTGTCTGAATCAGCACATTTTTTAAGAGTGCTAAACCTACAGTGAAATATTCCTGATTGTAATTAACCTTGCAAGGAATTTGTTTTGAAAATAAACTTGCAAAGTACCTCTGCTGGTCAACACTGGCCACACAGCAGCAACAAACTGGTGAGACTAATACCTCTGCTTCACTTGCAGTGCCACAGGAAAATGGGTTGCAGGATCACAGGATCAGTAGCATATTAACAAATGGGAAAAAAACAAACAAACAACAATAACAACAAAAAAAAACAGGTAATAATTTAAAAAGCTCAAAATGACAGAAATAGTAATTATGCTGTTAATGGGACTGGTAGCAGACATATACACTACACCAGTTCTTTGCTGTTTCATTCTTTCTACTTCTTGATGATATTCAGAGAGTGCAGCAATGGTTTCCAAGTCTAATTCTGGTTCTCTAAGAGCACTGAAATTACAGAAGATTTTTTTATTATTATTTTGAAATTTGTGCCATCTCAAAATACAATGCATCCAAAGGATGAGGATTCAGTTTTCTGAAAATTTTAAAGTTCTAGATATTTTAAAAACACCTGCTTTTCTGTACACCTCTTTCTCAAAGAGAAAATAGGTATTTGGTCATGACTTTGCCTGCAAATTTTTTAAAATTCTATATAAGACAAAGTCAAGGTGTTGACTGTTTTCTTAAATGCAGGTGAATTAACACAATAATGAATAATAGCAAAACAAGAACAATGTTTTATCAGAATATCAGTTTCACAAAATGAGGATATATTCCTTTTCTTTTTTTAACTTTTTTCTTTTTTTTGAGAATTTTGAAATAAAACAATGTTTATTTTGAAGGAGATTATTTTATTTGCATTTCCTAGAAACAACTTAGATATGGAAAAAATTATCACAAAACTAAATGAATCAGAACAGCTAGTGGGCTCATATTTTTGTTTTAATCTATGAGGTACCATGGCAATTACTGCTCCTATAGACTCAGATTAAAATGGAGCCGATTACACTGGATTCTCGGTTCATCAGATCACAGTTAAAGGAGTCTGATATTTTCAATTGGATTTTAATAAGTACAAAATATTTTTAATTAGGTCTGAGCATCTTGCAAATAAAATATTGCATTACAATTAGATCAAAACAAATTAATGTTTGTCAAATGCAGTTTGGCATTTCCAACCAAATGGGGACAGTTTTGCTCCATATGATGTTAGTTGCCTGTAAACACTGTCTGCCAAAGTAAAGACTGATGAGAACTTGTGCGTATTGTATTTTGAAGAGTCTACTCATTCATTTTATTCTGGTAGAACATTTAAGTTCAAAAAAATGATAATTTGGTCAATACAAACATTAAAATAAGCTTTCACTGCACTGTTAAAAAAAAAAAAAAAAAAAAAAAAACATCTTGCCTAAGGAAAGTTGTTGATGTTACCATTAAAAAGTGCTGGTCTTCCCAGAAAAAGAAAAAATTCAGGACCTGTACCTGCTCGTAATCACATTCCAACAGCAAACAACACCTTAGGGCAGAAGTGGCTGCATTTACATAATGGGATACAGGTGCCCTGGGCGCTCTGTACGATAAATCCACCCTGCGCAGACAGTGATGTGGTTCTGATGAACCAGCTGTCAAGTGCTGCCCAGCCAGACTCAGCTACGGTGCTGGGGGTGGAATGGGCATGGCAGGACCAGGTGCAGAATACCATTGTGTGGGGCACTGCCTGACTACTGAAAGGAAAATTTCCAGCTGGACCCAATGGTGATTTGTAGCAGATGAGGCAAATCCAAGAAACACCTGTTAGCTTTGAGAAGAAGAAAAATTGGCACCGTAATGCTTCACCAGATGAATCATCAGAATATAAAGGGAGAAACAGCATTAAAAGGAGAGAATGAATTTTACTTTCAGATCTGCAAACTACACAAGAATATTTAAAATTTCCTGCATTCTATCTAGTGGGACAGTGACTCATTTGGATCAGGATTCTTTCATAATTCAGCTTCAAGAAAATTACAAAAGCAGCTCTCAAACAAAGAATACATAAAAGACAAGTTTAAAGAAGGCAGTGCTCTAAAGGCATTGTCAGCTGTGCATGCTCCCTCAGACAATGTCAGTCTGTGTATAAATATAACCTGTAATAAGGTGATACCGGTACATTTTCGGCAGCTGCAAGTGAGAACATCTCAGAGTTTAAAGGCACCTCTTGCAGACATCGAAGTGGTTCTGCAATGTGGGCTACAAAGCCAGCAGATGCACAGGCAGAGGGAGGCAGGACGGTGATGTCCCTGCACAGGAGAGCAAGTGGACAGCCTGCGAAGCGAGCACGGCCACGGGGTCTGAGCTGGAAAGGTTTCTCAAGCAGCTGCTGTGTTACCGACTGCGAGTACAGCATGTCTGGAAGCAGTTTTCAGTTAGTGTGTTTTGTTTATCTTGTCTCCAATCATCACATTCCAGACTCAGAGGAAGCTTGTAGGTGGAAGTACTCAGTGAATATTTCTAACTACCCAGGCAATGCGAACCAGAAATACTAATGCTGATTAAAATCAAACAATCTTAAAAATCTGCCATAGTTTAAAGCTCTGAGTCAGACTTTTATCTTCTAACACAGAAATAATTTTTTACTCAAAGTTAAAACATTTGCTTTACTAATGGTGATAGCCTCTAGTAACACACAAAGTCTGGACGAGTCACACAAATTATAGTTTAGACATGTAGCTGTGGGGGAAAAAGAAGCAACTGAACTACCTTAGATCATATCCATCATGTTTTAGAGCTTTCAAGTAACATCCAGAATGAAACATGTCATAAATAAATGGTTTAGGAAACATGTAAGATTGCTACAAAATCAATTGAGCATAAATGAAAAGCCTTTTGCAGTGCCTTGCAGTGCTGAGGTGGAATTCCTGCTTTGATTCCAAAGAGTGATGATCAGCCAGAAAACCTACACTCACAGAAGTGGGCTCAGGAAGACCATCAATGTAGGCATCAAAATACTTAGTGCTTGTTTTGGCAGAGATCCTGAAGAGGTTAATGAACTAAATAGAAATGGAAATCCACCTCTGACCTACCGTATGTCTGCTACATTTCCAATCTTCTTCTGCAACATCTGTGTTTAGAGAGTTCCCATATGCACAGAGCTTTTGAGAACGTAGTTTGGGTAACATTATTAGCAGCAAAGGGGGAAACAAGCTTAATAATAATGTCATGTAGGTCATCAAATTGCCTTGGTCTTCAGAATATTGGCAGAGATCCCTGACAAGAAGAGCTAACATGGATTATTTTAGGAACCCAATGAACTGTGGACAACTTATGTCTGCAGAAATTATGTTATTACAGGATTTAAAATATTAAAGCCTCGGAAAAATTTGATACACTAAAACACTGGATGGGCAGAACAGCATGCACAGTAAGTCAATACCGGTTACACTGCCACCATACAGTTCCCATTACACCAAATCCCATCTGATCGTGAAAATTAGTCTGGTTCTCAAAGATGAATTATATTTATTTATTACACAATTCTGCAGGAATGCTGTGATAACAACTGTATATGACAACAACAGTCATTGCTCTGAATTCATTTTCCCCCAATGTTAAAACCTCTATTCTTTGGCTCAGCCGGGGTAAAATGAGTGCACAAATGTATGTAATTTTCACATCACCTCATCACAGTGTAATCTCCTTCAGAAGGAAATGAAATGGCCGTATTTACCCAAAGGAAATGAAAAATTATTGAAGGGTTACTCCCTACCTCAGACATTTTCCTCCTCCCCGTGTCAGTCTGTGGTTTGCCGGTGCAGTTTGCCTGAGGCTTTATGCACTTCATCTCACTGTCACTCTTTCCAGCAGGAGCTGCAGTCCCGCGTTCCCTTTATACTCCTCACTCCAACCAATGCAACTACAGACATTTCCATTATCCATATAAATGTCTAATCCTTTTCTGAACCCCACTAAGCTCTTGGCTCCACTGAACTCTTGTGGGAATTAATTCCACAGGTTAATTATGCATTTGTGTAAATACTTATTTTCTTTAATGGCTTTAATTCTGCTGTCTTTCTGTTTCATTACAAGTCCCCTGGTTCTTGTATTATAAGAAAGGATAAGTGAAAGCGCCAGATTTACTTTCTGTATAGGCAATTCATTACTTGTATATCTCCATCGTGTGCCCTCTTTGTGTCCCCTCTCCACACTAAACCGTCCCAGAGTTTTAATTCTTCCCTCACACAGAAGCCATTGAAGCCATTTGCCATAATTAAAACAATTAATTTCAAGAAAAATCCAGACCGTTATACAGAGAATTAGAAAGGGAATGAGGACTAAAGTTGAAAGAATGACTAAGCTTCCTTCATCTGCTGGGGTTTTTTGCAATCCTTATACTGCACACATTTCCATACAGAAGCCCTCTGCTCTTTGGCTATCTAGCTAATAATATTCAATTGTTTTAATTTCCCTTTACCAGATTATTAACATTTTAAATTTATTAAGCAGGGTTTAAATTCACAATTACAGGAATTCAAATTGATGATTAACAATGAGTGCTTACGTTCTTCCTAAACTTATGAGCCTACTTTCTTTGTGAGTGGGAAGATGAGAAGAAGAAAGTAAACTAAAAATAATAGTAAAAAAATTCCTTCTCACTAGTAAGTTTTGTGATACATATAGCACAAAAAAAAAAAAAAAACCAGCATTCCTTACATTGGTAATGAGAAGTAGACTTCTTCTAGTTGAATTTTAGCCTATTTATATTTTAATAGCATCAACATCTAATTAACATTTCAGTAGAGGTGACCTTTCCAAGAATTAGTGAGTATGTATTTGGCAGATGCCATGGTGGTATGGGTGGCCATACACCTCTTTCTTTCTGGAGAGATTTAACAAGACAGAAAATTTTTACGCCTTGTGGTTTGGCGCGATGAGTCCCTTGCTAGATTGCAAACCACTGAGGTAGGAAATAAATTACCTGCCAGTGAGTTCATTCTCTTCTTCTCTCAAGGAAACTTTGGGAGCAAACTGAGTTTCTGCAAATGTATTTCACACCTGAATTTCCTCAGTGCCTCTGTTGCTATGTGTATGGTATGACTCTGGATTCATCACAGACAGTTCAGTAAAGGAAAAGATATCACACAATCTACTCCAGAAGTAGATGGTTCACCATGACTGTTTACTTATATTGCCTACTACAACAACAACAAAAAAATGGAGTTGCTGCAGCATAATCCATAAGCTGACGGTGATGTCACTCTGCACATATAATAAATGCTGAGCTTTGGACAACAAAGTATGTGGTGGTCTGGGGATACTGGTATGCAGAAGAACTGTATTTCAGTGGAATATATCTTCCAGATGCACTATCTATATGAACTATCCAGAGAGTTTGGATAGTTCTTACCTGTGAGAGGCTCTTAGAATACTTATCAATGTTTTCTTTCCTGTTGGCAAGGTAATTCACACCCCTCCAAACACACGCACACAACCAAACACAAGCAGAGCACATGCAGCCACCCGCCCTGCTCACAGCACACCACGAACACATGAATGCCCTCAGAGATAAACTTCTAATGGAACAGCACATCACGCCACCGACTTCAAGCACCCAGACCTGCCTTCTCACGTTACCACAACCTCCAAGGTGCTCTGAGGGCACCTCTGTATGGCCTACAACCTCAGCCACTGCCATTTGCCATACTAGTCTCTCGTTATTTTGTTAATGTAATATAAAGCAATATATTCATAGCATCTACTGTCAAAGTCCATTCTATAATATATGGCCCTTCCTGAAAACTCACTCATCTACGTCTTTTTGTTTTTGATCTCGGAGGACACACAACATGGCTGCCCAAGTTTTTCAGTGAGGAACGCTACTAGTAGGTCGGTACTTTCCCAGAAGTGATTATGTCTCCTTTTCTCTTTCTATGCTCTTAAGAACAGACTCATATTTCTGAAGTTACTTTCATGTAGCTGTTTGTTTTTAAGCTGTATGGAACAGGATTAACAAGATTTGTGAAAATAAAGAGTGGATTACTGGAGTAGTAGCAGAGAGGTGAGGGAATTTACATCTCTATGCCTGGGTGGAGGCAGACAACTAAAACCAGAACATATCTAATTTGCCTCACACTCCATTCAGTAAGTGAAAAAACAAAAAATAAAAATAAAACAACAGAAAATCCTTCTGCTGATCTTCCTTGATAAATATAATCAGTGGAGTCTAATGTTGTCATACAAAGAGTTCCACTTTGGTTAATTAGTCTGGCAGCCAGGGGAAATCCTGTGAAGAACCCTTTGATACTTTCCTTTTATTGCACTGAAAGGAAAGCAAGATGTTATTCTGTAAGCCACATCTAAAGGATAAGTAATACATGTTTATCACACTCAGGGCCACCTACTACTGTGCAATATCCCAATGATTCGTTTCATTAAGCTAAACTCTTTACCAAAATCCTGTGGAGGGGTTAGACACATTTTTCAAGTTCATGAGAAGCCCAGACACTACTAAACAAAGATATGTTTCAGCCGAACATTATATTTATTTGTCTCACTTTGTAACTTCTTTTTGCAACATAGAAAAGTGTTACTTTTACAATTTATTTAGATCAGCTGGAGTGGTTTTTATCCTTTACCATTGTCTGAATATAACCAAGGACTCTGCATGAACCTAACTCAAGGAACACTTTCTTCTTGCAAGGGCAACAGAACTACACACTGAACAGCCAGGCACCCTTTTGAAACGTTTAACACAAAACAAGAAGGGTGGCTGAGCTCCGTAATTCACTGCTTACACCCAGCTGCACAAGGAGCAGTGGCACTAAACCATGACTGTGGAGATCTGTCTCTTGGTAGGCAACAAGTCACAGTCTTAAGGAAGGCATCTGAAGAGGCTGTTAGCCAGTACATCCTCTCTTCAAAGTGTGCATCATTTTACTGAGCCTCCTTTAAAAGAAATAATTTTGGTATAGAAAAGGAAAAGAAATATAGTCTCCAAAGGGAAATCTGCGTAATTTATGTGTTTTCTAAGGTTTCTGTCACTGAAGTTGGATAAGAAATGAAAAGCCTATATTTTATAAAAAGAAGGTGATTTAATTGCATGCAGAAGTAATGTTCCTTTCTCCTTTTTCCTGACTTTTTTTTTAGAATGTAACATAATCGAATGAAGTATTGTACATGACAGAGGAATAATGATATACTGTGTCTGCATTTGATCTATCCACATCAGGCTCTCCCTCAGCTATGGATGTTCTTCTGCCTTCACCCAAGGCGGGGCAAGGAGCCCATCTCTGTCAGGAAGCAAGCCTGAAAAATCCCACTGGTACGTCAGTATTTTGTCTTGTGTTTTGCTCACAGCAAACTTTTCTCTTGTGTGTTTTGATGACAATAGCTGTTCAGCTGTCCAGCCTCTCAATTCAAGCCATAATAGCCTTCTGGACAAAATGTTTAATACTGTTGCTTTAGCCAAAAATTTAATTGCATCCATTGATGCATCAGAAACAAAAGCGTTACCTAATGAATTTTTCCTTAACAGTGGCTTTATCTTTCCTTCTTCACTAATTTCTCAAGGTTATTCGACTACAGATCCTACTGCCTGCTACATCAGCACCTGGCTTTCAAATCGCCAGTACCATGGCCATTATTTTGAGTACAGCAACTCCTGCTCTAAGCAGTAATGAAGCTCTCCCAGTTGGTTTCTAATTTTTTGGACTGTTACTAAACGTTTGAGATTGTTCACACAAACAAAGATGGTTACCTGCCCAAGTTTCAGACTAACTGAAGAAAAGGAAACAGCCTACGACTTCATAGCAAAGAGATCTGCAAGACAGGTATATGCTTTCTTGGAAAATTAAAACCAAGGAATTGTAACAACCCTGGTGGCAGCTGGGGGCTGATGAGCAAAGCTCTTGGGCATCTGCCCAAAATTAGCAAAGTCAGCTTGCCTAAAGTTAGAATTGCACTTAACTATCTTCTTAAATCACATATTTTTTTCTAATGAATTGAGTACTGTTGTACAGTGTTGGTCTCTGCTTGCTCTGGTGAACGTGTCCCTAAAGTTTTGGTTGCACCAAATATCTTCTCCCTGGTACTGTTGCACTATGCATTCAGGTTTGACAGTAAAATTTGACGTGCAGCTTCTTGTAAGCTGGCTCTTAAGAAAGCTGCCTTGGTTTGTTGTTACTGATGAACATAAGAAAACCGATTAAGGTACAAAACTGAGATTTCCAAGGAGTACAGATGGGTTCAAAAATAAATTAAATAGGTAGCAGATTATGTACTTCATTGTGAAGGTTTTGAGACCACTGTTACCTGTATGTGGATATTTGAATCATGTCGAGCATTTGGGCTGCGAGACTGACTTCAAGCTTGTACTCTGTGAGGTCATACAGGAAATAGCTGAGAGCCTGACCTTCTGTGAACCAGTGAGTACTAAAGACACTGGTATGACATTTAAGTAGATGAAATATGTCTCGGCTGTAAGCAAGAATTTTCCATTTATCCAGCATATGCTGTCATAATTCTGAAGTGTCAAGGTCTGGTCTGGATCATTCTCTGGCTGATGACAGATGAGCAATTCCCTCAGCAGCACACAGTACACGGGCACTCTGCAGCTCATGCTTCGAGCAGTCTGTTTGCCATTTACTTTAATAGGATAAAAAACAGGGAGGGCAGCTGTGTGTAAAACAATACAACAGTCCCACAACATACCTTAAAATAACATTGTCATTTTCACCAAGAGTGGTGTCAGGCCACTGACCTTTTGAAAAATATTACCTTGGAGCTCTCCAGTAGGTAGGAAGGACTACAGAATCATGAATACTTTTGTTTTATATATTTTTTTTCTCTCCTAACACACAACATCATTGCTTACAATTTTGTTTGGAAAAATAAAACTGTTCTTACTAGTATTGGTCAGTCTATGTAGGACTTAAAGAGCTCCGAAAGTTTCCCTTAAGAACTCTTCAGCAGCAGAACACCACTGACCCCTGATGGCAACTATTTTTGTTTTTCAGCATGACACTGTTTTTTTCAAATATCAGAGTAATTTCTGGGCTCAGAATAATGTCAGTAAGGACTACCTGTTCCTGCTTACCTCCCTCTCTCATGAAATCAGAATGTGCGCAGGCAAAGCGCTCTCTGTTTCTGCCCACAAATCAATATTTATTGCAGCAGAGAAGGGCAGGAAAGGAGGACGAATAGAGAATGAAATGATGGACTAGAACACAGAAGGAAAAATATCTTCTAATGGCAATCCTTCTTCCTCATTCCTATTCTTTCAGGTGTAGTCTATGAAGAGCAAGGGAATAACGACCAATGTTTTAGCTCTGTTGCTAATGTTCAGCTAACCTATACAATAAGTCACAGAATGGCTTGGGTTGGAAGGGACCTTAAAGGTCATCTAGTTCCAACACTCCTGCCATGGGCAGGGACACCTCCTACTACACCAGGTTGCTCAGAGCCCCATCCAGCCTGGCCTTGAACACTGCCAGGGAGGGGGCAGCCACAGCCTCTCTGGGCAACCTGTGCCAGTGCCTCACCACCCTCACAGGAAAGAATTTCTTCCTAATATCTCACCTAAATCTCCCCTCTTCCATTTTGTGGCCATTACCCCTCATTCTGTCACTACATGCTCTCCTGAAGAGTCCCTCCCCAGCTCTCCCTTCAGGTACTGGAAGGCCATTATCAGATCTCCCCAGAGCCTTCTCTTCTCAAGTCCCTTTCCTTATTTACAATTCATGAGCATGGACTTCCAGGGATCTCAAACAGCATTTCAGACATACAGTATAATCAATAGAGGAGACAGTTTTAACATTGCTTTTATAATTGCTTTTTTTTACTTGTTAACAGTTAGATCTCAGTTATAATTAAAATATAAAAAATCACTGACAGAGTCAGTAATGACTCTTGATTTCCAAAAATCAAAGGTTTACTCCAAAGGAAGGAACTTAGCTCTTGGCCCTTGAAAGATGCTACATTCACTGGTCCAGATTCTGAGCTAAACACCGTACTCAGTAGAACTATGTCAGTGCACTGGAGCTGAAGTTGTAGTCCACAAAACAACCCTAAAAGAAGCCCTAAACTCTCATGTCTGCCACCTGCTCTATTACCTAGTTCATAGCATGTGGTCTCCATCTGGTTAAAGAAAGCACTGATAGTGATGACAGTGACCCTAAGTATAACTATTTTCCACTTTAGCAGCCTCAACAGTAGTATTTAAAATAAGGATCAAGTTTTATTTATCATGAATGGATGTGCCATTGTTTATGAGCTCTGAATATGCAAATGAATTGTCTTGGAATTGCAGCTGTAATGTCTTTTGAACCATCCTGTTATTCCTTCCTAGCATCTTTTCCTTTGGTCTTGATGGAAATTAATGGGATTCACCCCACAAAAGTAAGAACCAGTGATGATTTTCAAGCCATAAAATCTCCTTGATATTCTATAAAAATGTGTGACTGTAGTCAAGACAATGAAACATTTGTGGGCATTGTCCATTTTATTTATTTTGCTAAACCTCTGCCATGCTACTTGAGTTCCATAGTATTTCAAACAATTCAATATACTCATCCTGAAGAATATAAGAATCCAAAATGGATAAATATTTTCTCAGTTTAACAGAGAGCTCAGCTACTCACTGTAAGATCATTTTGTGAAGTTAGTACTTTACTAATTTTCTATTCATCCTGTTTTTTTAAAGCATTTCACTATTTTTAAAAAATAATAATTAACCTTTTAAACCTTTTACTCTTTCTTCTGTATTCAGACCAATGGAAATTCCCAATCTCACTTCCTGTAATCTGGATTTATTTAAATTGTTAGTTGCTATTTTGCATTTCTCAATTCAATTATTCAGATGACTGTCAAATACCCTTTATCTCCTACTATCGTTCTAGAATCAGCCTTGTTGTCAGCATTATCAGTGCCAGTAATAATTACATTACTCCTTCAAAGCGTACCCTTGAAATGAGACAATCCAGTACAACAGAGGGAACTGTAAGCCAGTTCTGAATCCCTCTGTTTTGCTTAAGATACTGTTATCATCTCTATTTTCTGCGTTAACCAACTGCAATCTATTTATACATTCCATTTGCACGTTTGAAAAGCTTAGCAGGAAAGAGACATCCCGTTTTGCCTAATACATTCATTGCCAATAATATACACATTTTATTTACTTTATCAACAATCTCAATTGTGATTTGTTACCCTGTAATATTCCAAAATGCAGCAGTATTCCAAAATAAGTATCCCTGTATGAGGACCAGCACAGCTGAGCCACTGAAATGCCCTTTCACTGGTTCAGCGCTCGTACTATCAATTTTTTTATTCTCATACCTGGGTCTAACTCACAGTTTCTGAGTTCCTCCTCACTAAACACCACAGACTCAAATACACACATGGGGACGCACGCACGCAATGGGATGCAGGTTGAGAAGCGTGCCATTACCATAGGTTTCATGTTTACCTTTCTGTGGTTCCTAGGTAGAACCTGACATTTAAGGTCACAGGTCTCCACCTGCACCTTGTGCACTTCCTAGGTAGAAGTGTGGGCTCCATAATCTCAGCAATTTCTGTTCTTTCAGCATCTACATGTTTGATTTCTGAAATTGGCAGGCTTCTGAGCACTAGCCAGTGCTCAGAAGGCAAAATACCTTCATTCAGAATGGAAAAAAAAGCCCTGAAAATAAATCCTTAAAGTAAAAAACAATTTATAAGGATGGCCCAAGTATTAAGTGGTAACTTATATTCTGCATGAGGTAATTAGCTTGTCTAAAATATTTCATCCCTATCCACAGAATCTCTTTTTTGGCCTTTCAAGTGCTTACCGTGTCAGAACAGCGATTTAGTGCAGCTTTAGGTCTTTGTGCCCTCCAGCACCGAACTGAGTGGCTTCGTGCTCTTGCCTCCTGTGACTCAAAAGTCTTGTTAACCTCCACTGAATTTGAATTGTATTCAAAAATGCAGATTTACCTTAATAATTCCTTTTTTCCTTAATTTTGCAGAATATCCTTAATAAAAATACTCATGTTAGCCAGTAAGTCAGTCTGTGCTGTACCTACATAATTGTACCCTTAAAAGTGTGCTTACTGTCATAGCATGAGAAAAGCAGCTTCTACCTGCTCCCACTTGCACCGCACCTGTCACAGCTACATCACGGCTCCCACCTTTGCACATTAACAGGGAGATCTGAAACACTGGTGTTTGTTTTTCTTTTCTGGCAGATAAACAAACAAACCACACATTAATTTTAATGAGTACCTCAAGGTTTTCCTATAAAAGAACTCTCAAGAATATTTAATAGCCAAGATAAACAAGATAAACACTCAATTAAAGTAAGAAAGTATTCAGATTTCCTGCACGCTCTCCCTGTGGATAATATTGTAAAAAATACGATACATGGAATAGAGAGGAGACAAGCAGAGTAGAGATGCTGGGGAAAAAATGAGCATGCAGGGCACTGACGACAGGCCAGAGCTTCATCTCAGGCACATGAGGAAATGCTGTCTTTTCTGGGAACTCAGCCTCCATGGCTTCACAGCCAGACCCCTGGCCACATTGAGGCAGGAGGCTCGCAGAGCTCACCTTGCCCAGAACAGGGGACAGCGGCAGCCAGCGTGGGGCAGCTCACCCCCAGCACAGCAAGCAATCAGCTGAACATGTATGCACAGATAACAATTGGCAGAGGAAGATTTCTTAATATAAAAAGAGAGATGCAAGCTATTTTTAAAGTCGGTGTCTACAGAACTTAATAGAGCAGCTTCTTTTGTGTAATCAATTATTGCTGCCAAATCCATCAATGTTTCTGGCATTTATACAGTGGCTACACTAAGGAAATCTAACACTTGGGTCAACGCATTAAACGAATGTTTGACAAATCTCAGAGATTAACACAATCTTTGCGGCAGCCGGCGATGCAGAAAAGCCCTCACTTCGTGACTGTGACTTCCTTATCGTGTGGAACAACGCTGCATACACCGACTGCCGGGACAGAAATAATCCCCAGTGCTTCTCAGATCAAGGCACAAATTCAGCAAAATGTGTAAGTGGGTGTTTCACTTGAAATGCATGAAAAGTCCCACCGGTTCCAGAAAGGCTCCCACACATTTAACAATTTGCTGGGTTGCTCCCAAAGCCTGACACCTGCACATGCACATGGGCTGCAGGTACCCCGTAATGAACCACCTGAGAAACTCAAAAGGAGCAAGAGATTGTTCTGAAGACACAACAAATGCAACAAAATGTTCTCTAAGTTGACACCAAGCATAAGCTATGACAGGATGAAGAGAATCTATGTATTTTTTGATACCCTAAATCCTGAATTGGTAACCTAAGTTAACCAAATGGCATAGAAGGCAACCATGTCCAGGCTACACTGGGTGAGATCATAGAATGATACAATCACAAAGGTTGGAAAAGACCTCTAAGATCATCCAGTCCAACCATCAATCTAACACCACCACGCCCGCTAAAACATGTCCCTAAGTGCCACATTCACACGTTTATTGAACACCTCCAGGGACAGGGACCCCACCACCCCCCTGGGCAGCCTGTTCTAGTGCCTGAGCACTCTCTCAGAGAAGTATTTTCTAACATCCGACCTGAACCTCCCCTGGCTCATCTTGAGATGTGTTGAAAGTATATTCCAGGAGCAAGCTCTTATCACAGCCTGTTTACAAGTGGATTTAATGGAAGGAGAAACAGCTTAACCCAAAACATTCACTTCATTGGGAACACCACAGAGACCTCTTTGCTGTTGAACCAGTTCTCAACTCTGTATCGTTACTTTAGGTCAGCTTTCACATTTGAGATTGTCTGATCTACACAGAATAAACTATGTATCATTAAAAGAAGTTGTAAAAGTTAAAACTTTCAGGAAGGTTTTATTTTATATGACATGTAATGATGGAAAAGCAGGGAAAAATGCCAAAGCAAGAACAAAATAGAAGTGGCCAACAACTGTTTAATCTACAGAGGCTTTTATCTCCATTACCAGCTGAACCATCTGTTCTGCAGTTGTTTGAGTTTGTGAAAATAAAAGCGTATTAACCAAAACATCATCTGTATTTTAAAACTTAGACAATCTGCTGGGTAAAGGAGTTTCTTTCTATATTTAAAAATAATAATCAATATTTGATATTTAAGAACGTGACTAAAATAAGCCTGCAGTACGACCTGAAGATAAAAGATCCTATGACTGAACACTGCTTCAAAGAAAGCCTGATCTTCCTTCAGCCAAAAATATGCTATGGTAGGCATGTGTTGCTTATCCTGAATTGCACATCCTTTCCCTTGCTGGGTCCCCCCAGACACTGGCCCTCACTGTGCACATACTTCTCACTGGAGAGGAAAAATGGGGCAGTGATTGCAGCACTCATCTTGCATTTTCAGCCTTCCCCAACATAAACCTCCCATGCAATCTTCCAAAAGCCATTTATCCCTTCTGTGCCTTGGCATCCATGGACAGAGCAAGATAAACACAATGCTGTGAGAATAAAACCACTGAAGACTACAAGCACTCAGCCACAGTGCAGACGACAGACAGCCGTAAAAGTATCTTTGGTGGAGAGGCAGATGAACCACTGGGACTACGCAGATGAGTGAAATGTTCACAGGACTGGATAAGGCCACATTCACTCTCAAAATAATCCTTTTACTGGATCAATAGAACCACTTTACGAGCCAGCCACGTGTCCCACCCAGCCATTAGCTGGTGCGATGTCAGGGCAATGCAGATGCAGCACTGCTCATTCCAGAACTAGGAATGCGTTTCACCTGAACACGAGTCAGCCTCTGCAATTGTTCTCTACTCACACAAAGTTCTCGAGGGGATTTAGGGAGTGCACCAGGACCAGCAGCCATGGATTCCAGTGGAATGAAAGCAGTCATGTTTGGAAAAATTTCTTTGCACAATTCTGCCACCTTTAGGCTTCTGAACACCACACCAGATCTGGCCTTTTCCCATTCAGAATTCCTGCTAACAGCACCAGGATTTACTTACAAGAACCAACACTGGATAGAAATATTGCAGTTCAGAAGACCATCAAGATATGTTAGGCTTGATCTACATTGCACATCTGATACCAGCATAAAATGGGCTAAAACATGTATTAGGTTTTAAGAAATGAACTTAGAGACCTGAAACCAAGAGATTCTGCAGTACAAAATGCATCTACTTTTTTTTTTTTGACCCAACATTTGCCATACATTATAGTTTTATTTGCCTTGCGGAAGCTTATGGGCTATGTACTCTACTGTCTCAAAGATGACATAAATAAGACATTTGTGCATATTTGTTTCTGCTTTGCAACTAAAACCAAAGGCACACCCCTAAACCTCAGGGAAAATGGAAAAGACTTTTTTTTCAGCAAAAACACAAATTAATGAAGGATGCAGTCCGAGTGCAGCCGCCCACCCCTAACAGAGTTGAGTTTTGCATCAGTCTCTCAAGCTGTGTGTTTGTAAATCTGCAGTAGTTTTCTTTCCCTTCTTTCCTCTTTTCATCACTATACAACCCTCATCACACAAGAAACAGCGCGAGGGCGACTGAACCCCTCATTGTTCCCTTCCAATCTGTCACTGAGACACAAGCAGTGACTTCCGCTGAGTCACAACGGTTTTCAAACAGGACGTTGAAATTCTCAAAGCCAAGCTGGTAAGACAGATAAAGCACATTCATGATATATGATTTCATTTCGTCCATTGATTATTCAGTAAGTCTGAAAAAGAAAGTCACACCCCGGTTCCTAAAAATGATCTTTCTTGGGATTTCATTTAATACAAATAATATACAGTAACAATGCATATTTTGCTTTTCTTGTGGGATGATTCTCCATAACTCATTCATATTTATGTGCTTTTAATATGCTGTAGACAGCTGCTATGCATATAATACTACTTTCGCCACTCTCAAATCTCTTAAAAAGAAAAGCTGAAACCTTTCATTTCCCTTTAAGGGATTTTGGGTAATATTAATAACACAGATTAATAATTCAAATTTTTCTTTTTGCCTGTTGGTGGATGAGCAGTTTTCACAGCGGCTGAACGGTTTTCACGCAGTATTGCCAGTCTGCATTAATAATGTTGTTTTGTTTTGTTTTTGTCTTTCTAGTTTGTTGATGGGCAGGTTGCTTATGAAATAACGTGCTTTGATAACAGCTAGTTTTGCTTTGTGGTGACTCAAAACCAGGAGACACTCACAATGTGTTGTAAATATTCACTAAAGATAATATCTATCAATCCAGCATGGGTTTGTTAAGAGGAGCACTACTGAGCACTTCTCTCAAGGCTTCTCAGTACTGGAAACACTGGAAATGCTTGCTCCTGTGAAGCCCTGGTGGGAATTGCTACCTCCACTTACTGGTAGGAACACAATTTAAAATCCTTCTATATTCACGAGGGAGAAAAGGAAAAATCAGTGATAATTGCTACATCACTCTTATTTGCTAACATCTTGAAAGGATCCAGGGATATAAATGGAGTCCTACAAGTCCCAGAGACCTAGAGAGGGAATTCCCAAGGAGAAAACTCACATTCAACCCAAGGGCAACCTGAGCATTAACCTTACTTGCAATTCCATGACAGCCTATTTCCATCCTTCCTCCCCGCAAACTCCTTCCTGGTTTAGAGAAACCTGATTAGAAGCATTTCCTCCACTTAATGGCTTCCTGCCTTTTTTTTTTTTTNGATTTTTTAAAGTTTACAATTTTTTTTTTTTTTTTTTTTCCAGCAGTATAGGGCAGCATATTGTTACAAAAACACAAGATAGATTTAGGTACCAATTCTCTTTAAAGCTGGCTTATCAGATGGAATACAGGTTTTTATTTCCCCGTCACCTCAGGGCCAGGAACTCTTTTAGTACATTAACAGTTATGAGTTTGAAACTGTCCACCTAAGGCAGATATCAACATATCACCCCATATTTATAAGGTATGGTAAGCATAAATGCTGCTAATTGCATAAGGTTACAT
>VXAV01009056.1:512979-536985 GCA_013399715.1 Alectura lathami | reverse complement strand
ATACAGCAGAACAACCAGATACATAGAGATTGAGAAGATTTGGTTTATGGGTGGATACAGACAGCCCAGTGCTGGCAGAAGCAAGGCAATAATCTCAGTACCAAAAATAAACATGAAAATCATTGCTGAACACAGAAATCATAACGGAGATCCCATGGTGACTGCAAATAATAAAACCATCTGTCCAGCAGTAAGAAGCACGACGCTGGGCAAACAAGAATGAAGCATAAATCATGGAAAGGCACCCTGGCAATGGGAAAGATGCTATGGAAGGTTCATCTGGAAAATTATGTGCAATTCTGATTACCACATAAAGACATTGCAGACATGAGCAGGTGCAGGTCAGAGCTATCAATTCACACAGAATCTGGGGGAGTTTTAGCTACATTTGCCAGACTTGGCCTCTCAATCTTAGAACATGGAATCTAAGTGGGATTGTTTTGGCAATGTTTGAGGCCTTGATGCCAGTAGGAATTTGAAAAGCAACAAATTAAACCTATGCATCCCAAGATGTGAAGGACAAGAGCAGAAGGGAACTGCAATCACAGAATTTAAAAGCTGTCCTTAGAAAAAGGTTGATCTTACTTCTGTATAGTCAGACCACTCTCTCATTTTAAGCTCCTGTAATATGTTTCTAACACTGTTCTCATACCAAAAATATATACGTAGATATAGGTGCTTGCAGAGGTGGATTACCAGAGACAAAGAGCTTTCCAGGGACTGGACCTCCTTTTCTGTTTGTGTTTTGCTTTTAACATGCTGACTGGCCCCCAGCAGGTAGAACAGAAACAAACAGACTGTGGCAATTGCCTTCAGTGGTTTACAGAGAGGATTAAGGCCTGATAGAACCAGGATGAATTTTGACAGAGATAAAGTTTACAGTGTCTGCATTTTGCACAGGATATATTTTATACAAAATCTGTTCCAAATCTTCCTAAACTTTAATGAAAATTAAAAAAAAAAAAAAAAAAAAAAGAGAACAAATGACAAATANNNAGGGAAGTAATGTGCACATACTTCTGCTGCAAGCTGGTAAAGTATTCTCAGGGTTTCTGGAAGTTTAGGGCTGAATCATTGTTTTCCTTCAGTTTATTACTGCATTCTATTTCCGGCAAGGGTTGTGGTCTTGAAAGAGCTGGAGACCTTGGAGCCCATTATCTCTACTAAGAACGTTTAATCAATTTTACCCATCACATTGGAAATTTGGTTTCAGTCACATGTTTAGTGACAGCTTCACAGTTTCAGTAGTACATAAAAAATAAGAAGATGCACAACTGCAGAAAAGAACCGTGAAATAAATTAGGTGGAAAAGATAAGTAAACGCTGCCTATTCTTTCTTTTATATTTGTGTTTGACTTAGATGATGGCATTGACTCCCGGGAATACAGAATGGCTGAAAGCATTTTATTGGAGCTAGCTGATAACTGAAAGAAAGATGCATCTTCTTTACTTCTGCTAGTGTTGGTATTTCTGTTAACAATGCTATCCTTGTAAAAGCATGCAGGTGATACCTATGGCATTAAAAAGATCTAATCATTTTTCTATGATAAATATTGTTCTCAACCGGTATGGTTAAATAGAATACAGAGTAATATATGGTCTTCCTATAATGCCTAGCTAAACAGCAACATTTTGACTGAAAATAAATCTGTTAGGCTAGAAGTCAGTAACAGCCTCTCCAATGACTTTAAAGCGGGCACGGGTAGGCCAACGTGCTTTTGGAACTCTCAGTTTTCTACTACACACTGACATTAGTAGGAGCTCAAAGGAACCTAAAAACATGCATCATTCCATCTTTAAATTTTCATCTTTGAAAGACAAATGTATCAGGAGCTCTATCAAAGTGTACTAAGTTGAAGACAGAGTTTTGTTACGCTAATCCCTAAGAGCTGTCTTTTCTCCTCGTTCCCCTTTCAGAACATCTCATAAAGAGTTACATTATTTTCTTTAATACTGCATTTAAATTTTGTAGCTTTCCTTTCAAAAACAGGTAGAGTGCTTGAAAACTATTTCAGTATAGAACTACAAAAGCAGCATGGTTATTTAAAATGCTACTGCTCACATTCCCAAGTGTAGTTCTTCACCATAATAACCAGAAATTTATATTCATTGTTGAGGGGGAGAAAATAAAGTAAATCACCCTGACTTTCACTGTTGTGAAGAGGCCATCAAAACCACCCCTCGCCGTCCTAGCATTCTCAGATACAAGAAGGCTGTAAAAGGAGTTATTCCACGTGGCCAGCAACCAGTAACAGGAGCACAGAGACGGCTGTTGGGGCTGACAAGCAGTGAAGCAGGCAGTGACGGAGATGTCACTTTTTATGTTTTCCGCCTCTTCTAAAAAGCAGCAGATACATATATCAATGGTTCTCATTTTCTTTTGTCAATTTTTTAACACAGTAAGCATCAGTTTGCATACACTAACATGAAATGACCGTATAAAACCATATGTTTCTAACTCAGTTCATGTTTTCTTGACTATGAAAATTTTAGCAGTAATAGAGTTATTTTTTAATGATTCAGGATAATTCATACATTATTTAGAAAGTGAAATCACTTTTAACACGTATTTAACCCGCAAGAGGCAACACTGTGCCTATTCTGTTCATAGTAAAGTACGAAGCATGAAGTTTCCATCTTGCCTGCTTTAAAAGTTTATGTGTCAACCACTCTGGGTAAGATTTACAAGCCTGCCAGCTTTCACAAAGTGACCTGGAAATTGGATCCTTCAGTGAAGTTCACAAAACTTATGCTTTGCAGGAAAAAAAAAAAAAAATATGTGGGAGGCAACTTGCCTAAGAGGCACAGCTTCAAAATACAAAAGTTGACATGAGACTTCAGAAGAAAACTTCATAAAATGATCTTTACTTTTAAGAAAAGCTGTTCTCAGTATTTCTTGATCATGAAGTACTGGAGACTCATGACAGTCCCTCTCAGAATGACACGCAAATGTGTGAGTATTTCCAGAGCAGAACGTGTCAGGTAAACTCACTGCTTTGGAGTGTGTGAGAAGCAGGTAAACTCCATGTCGTCACAGTGAGAAGAAGGTCTCCGTTCTCTAGAGAGAGGTGAGACACGTCTGTGGTCTAGTTGGGAATTTAGAGATACATTACTGCAGATTATTGTGTAACTTCAAAAAAACTGTTGAAAAAAACCTAAGTAACCTGCCTACTGTGTTTCAACAGTAGGAGATACAGAACTACTTGACTCTTTTAGGGAGAAGAGGCATTTTTCAGTTTCAGAAAGAAACAGCATTCCTTCACTCTCGATCCACAATATTCTCAAAACAGTCTGACTAAAGAAAATGCACCTATTTCAGGGGAGTAAACACATGGAATTCAACTACTTGGGAAACTAAACAAAAATCAAGTGAAATCACTCTAAGATATGAGCTATAACCTGCAATGTAATAGGAAACCGTAAAGATGAAAACCCTTAAATGATGCCCAGAGCCAAATTCAGAGTTCCAGCTGCATCTACAGTCATAAAATCTGTGATCTTTTTTCAAAATAATGAACTTCCATCCTCTGCACAAGTTCAGCACGCAGCGGCTCTCTTATTTGTACTCACGAGGCAATGTCTTCAGGGCAGACACTGTCTATCTGGGCAGAGTTATGTGAGGAAATCTTGGCACAGTGGGGTTCTCGTTACAGCTGAGTCTGTGGACTTACTGCCAGACAAAATAGTTGAAAATATATCAAAAACTTTAGAAATAGCTACTGACATTACGTATTACTTTAAAAGTGGCTTTAAAGAGAATCAGCTGATGACAGGCACAAAGTCAATGAAGTAACACGACTGTGCCCTAACAAGCATAAGAATTTTACTCCAGAGTTAGGTAATCTCAAACAGCAAATTATCAGCAAGACATACTGACATTTATAGTCTCTGCTAGGTTAGATATAGAAGGGAAAAGAACAGAGTGTTTTAGGGTGGAAAATATGTCATAAAGAAAGAGCTAGAATATGCTTCACTCAGCCAACTCAGACATCCTTCAGATGTTAAATCAGAGATGCTGAAGAAAACTTGCAGAATTAGAAAATGGAGTGTATTGGTACTAAAACATGGAGGCATAACAATGAAAGTGTGGCGTCAAAACTTGTTCTTCATTTTTCCATTCCCCTTTTCCTTTGTAATTGAAGGAGTGTTTCTAGGGATGGCCTTTATGAAGGCACATTCCCCAAGTACTCTGAAATTCAGAATCTGCTTAGAATCTGTCCAGTTCCACATGTCTCTCCAGACAAGGTGGACCTAACCGAGACAGAAAGATTGAAGAGAATGAACAACTAAATCTGGTCCTCAACGATCTTTCAAAAGCATTAAGAGATAAAAACTATGACATAAAAGTCTAACTTTGCACTTTTTGACCTCCTCATCTGTGCACGCAAGCTATAGCATAACCTTGCATTAAAAATGAAATCAGGCAGTTTTATACATCTTTAATAATGTATGCCAAGTATATTTGGGTTTAGGAAGGACAGTATTCGTTTATTGATCATGATGCATTATCTCCATCCTGGAAACTTCTAAGAAGCTTTTATCTCCTGTGTGACTCTAAATAATTCAGGATGTAATTTCAGTTAGGTTATTTTGCTTCTATTTTTTCATAATAATTTTTTTTTTTTTTTAATCAAAAGAAAAGCTGACAGACCTATAACAAATGGTCAAATGTCCATCTCAAGTTATTCAAAAAGTCCTAGTGAAATAATCTTGAGAATTCCCAAGAGCAAAGATATTACTGTCTAATTCCTAGTTTTCAGAACACCAACCTCTGTACCCATTGTATTTGTAGAGTGTCACATGTATATTTAATAATGATTATAATAACAGTAGCAAATAACTTTGAGTTCTTAAAAGGACATATTCACATCATAATTTCTTAAAAATTATTTGCTCATTTTGCATTAAGATTGGAACAGTTCATCCCTGCCAATTCTCAGCATGAAAACAGAAACTTTATTCAGGTTTCTAAGTTGAAAAGTAAATTTAAATATGCAAGAAGTGATTACTAATTTGTTCTGCAGAACTGCATTCACTCCAAAGGTGAATTCTTGTGTGAGGCACACTGACAAACTATCCGGCTTAGAGATTTACAGGTTTGTTTGGGGAATATTTTAATATTAATGAATTTCCAGCAAGGTTAGATTTTTGTTTCACTTATCTATAATTAGTGGGGGCAGGGGGAAGGGATGGGAACAAACAGATGCCATGGAGACACTGAAAAACGAGAAAGAAAAAAGACAAATGCGATAAACGGTGTCTCAGACAAGTTAATTAAGAGCACTCTTCAATTCCTGAGGACTTTGGATGGTCAGTTCAAGAGATAATATTGTCATAAAGGGATTACTGTAGGATTCTACAGATCAGAGGTCAAGGATTACATCAGATTTTAGGGAGATAGTTGTGCTACGTGAAACAGATTAAGAAAAGTACATCTTCATCATTACAACCAGTGAAGGCACAGGGACAAATTCCAAAGTCACACCTCAATGGCTGCAAATAAATCTTATGACAACTAAAAGAATCCTTTAGAACTTCTCAAGTCATCAACTATGTAAGAAGATAAAGTCACAAAAAATAATCCAAGGAATTGTTGGATTATACAGTTGTAAAAAACAAACAAACAAACAAACAAAAAAAAAAAACTGCCAGAAAGCTTCAATAATTTGGTTGCATTCAACCATCTCTGAACAAGAGTTTCCTGTCCTTGGGGTCGTTGTCACTCTGGACCCTTTCTTTGGTGCCAAGGGACATGATTTGCAGCCATGGCTAAAAGACACGGTGACTCCTAGGGGTAATCTGAAAGCCTCTCTGCACTTCCATGGGCTCTGGGGGAATTTGGACACCTTGGGCCACCTTTAGAATAAGCTCACAGGGCTCTGAGAGTGACTGTTGCATTTATACTGTAAGGAAAAACTCACAAATACCCAACTCACTCCCCATGCATCCAAGTAAGCTGGAAGTTCAGACACAAATGTATGGATATTCCAAAAAGAGAGCATGACTCTCTGGAGAGAGATGATCTACAGTACAATTTAGCCTATCTAAAATAGGAGGCAGGAGGTCAGCTAAAGCCAAGCTCTGATTTCTTTCTTAATAAAGACAAACCCCAAATAGCCATATTTTGAATGTAATGACCTCACTTTGTTTGGGAACTGTGCAAAGGCTCAAAATCAAAGCCAAAACTGACAACACCACAGAAAGTTGTACTGCTTTGCAACAATATTTTGAGAGCAATCAGAACCTCCTGATGGTTCAGTAGGAGCCCTGTTTGCCAACTGTATGCACTAACACAGCACCAACATCACTTGGATTTAATTGTTGCAGGCTGGATTTCATGAGGTGATACCTCATGCTGCAAAGAAATCAGATTAGAAATAGTTGAAAGCATGCTTGTTCTGTTCTTGAGTGTGTCTGGGACATCCAGCACATCAGTGAAAGTGTATTAACACAGTTTCTATTCTGGAAATTCAATTTTCAGCCCAACACCCATGTTCTACTGGCAAAGTGTGTTTACAGGACATCCTACAGCTGTACAAATATCTGGAGAGCTCAGACTGCCCTTCCAGCAGAGAAGGGCAATTCCATGCTCCCCCTCTCCAGCAGGAAGGACAGAGGCTGTGCCCTCCAGCTTCCACCTGCGGTACAGTTCAGCCTCTGAGCAGAGGCCATGGAAAACCCTGGAGGAATGGAGTCCCCCTGACCCTCACCAAGCAGCATTTCCAGAACAACACTTACAGCGCTGTCCCTTCTGCTCCTCCTCTATAAACCAACACAAGGTTTTCACTAATGAAGAGTTTTGGCTGGCAGGTGAGGGCACCCTGCTCAGGCACGTGGAGGCTCTGGCGTCCCTTAGGACTGAGGGATCTGTACAACACACAGCTTTTTGGGAACAGAGCGGTGACTCTCCATCTGGCCAGCCTTGGAGTGAGCCAGCTCCTGAACCAGACCCGGGGTATTTCAGGGTCTGTGCAACTGCTGATCTTTTACCTCAAAGCCCAGAGCAAAACATCAGAGAAGAACTTATTTTATTACATCATTAAGGCAACGGACCAACCTGTCTACATTCAGCCATTCAAGTCCAGTTCCAGGTGTTTACTTTCACGGAGATTTATGCTTAGAAGGAATGGAAGCAGTGATAATCTCTGATTTTCCACCTGCAGTCTGCTTTTCCAGCAACTAGCAGAGGAACTCTGGTCCTACAAAACATAAATCTTGGCAGACAGCATCCAGTTGTACCTTTAACTAAAACTCTACTTATTTTTGAGGGACTTTCCAGACACACTGTTGCAATTTCTCTGGTTTCATGGGACAAGAAAGTAAGTCGTATCTCTTCCCCCTACTAAATAATATTGAGTAAAGTAGTGCACAACTCTTCCTCAATATGACGTAGCACTCACATAAATAAGGTGAAATATTAACTGTGAACATTGCACAGTGGGTTTAAATTTCCTCTCCATTATTGATTTTACATGGTTTTATTATGACTTCATAAGTGAGGCCAGACCCAGAATCCTACTTTAGGGTAAATGACATTTAATAGTGTAAAATCTATCCTACATGCAGGAACTTTTCACAGTCACATTAACTTCAGAGGGTTCTTCGGAAGGTAGAGAACATACAGGGCCAGGTACATCGAGACACATTTGTTGTCTCAGAAAATAATGCATATGTCATAATTCTGGATGTCTATGCCTGCTAAAAAGAGATGAAATGGAGATGCGAGCTATGAAGCAAATAGATTTAGCACGGCACGGATGAACAAGCAGCAGCCAAAACTAGTGAATAATAAATAATACTAATACATGCTCAGCCAGTGTAAGACCTTTCCCCAGAACATGGAGAAGCCAGCAGGGTATAGCAAGGGTCCATGGCCCAGGGCCAGGAACCTCCCTTGCAACTTGTGAATATGTTTGATACCCACAAATATGTGAAGTTTTCTGGATTTATAAAATTTCAGTTTCCCCCTGATTCTCTGTTCTCTGTCTGCAAAGAACAGAGTAGATGGGAAGGAAAGATGTGCAATAATTTCAGGGGGAGTGCAGGGAGCTGAGGAGGAAAATAAAAGGAAAAGAGAAAAGCTAGGGCATGAAGTCTGGCAGGTGTACGCACACAGTAGATTTCAGTGACTATTTTGGGGCAGCACGACACAAAAGGAAGTAATCATATGCAATGCTGCTGCATAGTAAAATACTATAATCAGGAAGACTTGCTTTAACAGACAGACACTGTGATTTGTGATATACTGAACCCAGTAAAACATCCTCAGATGTAATTGTCTTTTAAGAGGTTATTTCTTCAGAAGAAACTATGCAGTTATTTACACAGAATCATAAACATATATTAGAAGTCAGACTTTAAATTGCCCATGCATATGCCATCTGTCAAAATAATTTGAAAAAAAAGTCAAAGTTTGTAAATTTATTTCATCACCGATGGCATATGCGGGAAATCTGGGATCAGTATGGTGAAGTCCTATATACCTAAAAACATCCAATTCCAATTTCTCTGTCAGTGCCTGACCCTCACAGACTGAAGATGAATGAAGTAATCTCCCTTACAGACCTCTGCCTTCTAACAGAGAAATCATTTAAAGAACACAAATCAACAGCTACAAAAAAATTAAAATGTCCTTTTCAATTGTGTCTCACTATTTGAAACACTTCCTAAAATTACCAAACATTTCTAAAATGGATTGTAACATCTCTTCCCGGAAACTCTAGTTCTCTGTGTGCCATTCCTGGTGGTTTATTTATTAACATGGAAGGAGTCTAAAATGGAGATGTCTTTAGATTTTACAGCATGAAGAAATGAGCATAACCTGCACGTAAGAAAAAGTCTGGGCTTCATACAGGGAGTGGAAAGCTCCCTCTGCTTCCCAGTACTGCCTGCATGGCCACACAACACCCCTCTCTGTCCTTCAGGCCAGTGTCACAGCATGTAGATTCTTGAAACACCAGCTGGGGAAGATGCAGAATCACAAACAATATACAGGGCCTTCATCGTGAGAGCGGCCTGAATTGTAAGGTAGGCTTTCATTCCCACATTAAGATGGCCAAAGTAACACTAAAATTCACACCTGACATGATGATAATCCACAAACAAGCAAATCCAGCCTGTCCAGACCCCTCTATAGGGCTTTCCTACCCTCAGGCAGATCAACACTTCCTCCCAGCTTGGCATTGTCTGCAAATTTACTGAGGGTGCGCTCACAGCCTTCCTCCAGATCATCAACAAGGATATTAAACAGGATCAGCCCAAGCACCGACCCCTGGGGAGCACCGCTCGTGACCGGTCACCAGCTGGATTTGCCTCCATTCACCACCACTCTCTGGGCCCGGCCACTCAGCCAGTGTGTTACCCATCGCAGAGGGCACCTGCAAAAGCCATGGTCTGCCAGCTTCTCCAGGAGAATGCTGTGGGAGAGAGAGTCAAAGGCTCTACTGAAGTCTAGGCAGACGACATCCACAGCCTTCCCTCATCCACCAGGCGGGTCACCTGGCCATAGAAGGAGGTGAGGTTGGTCAGGCAGGACCTGCCTTTCGTGAAGCCATGCTGGCTAGGCCTGATCCCCCGGCTGTCCCTCACGTGCCGTACGATTGCACTCAGGGTGATCTGCTCTGTGACCTTCCCCGGTACCAAGATCAAGCTGACAGGCCTGCAGTTCCCTGGATCCTCCTTCCAGCCCTTCCTGTAGATGGACATCACATTGGCAAGCCTCCAGCTGGCTGGGGCCTCCCCACACTGCTGGTAAATGATGGGTAGTGACTTGACAAGGTCGCTTGAAAGATAGCTCTGTGCAATCAGAGAGCATAAAGCCTGCATTTTATTATTGACAAAGCGATATATGAGGTCCTTAGACTCCTCATTCAAATCAAATAATATATATATGTATATATATATATTTTTGGCAAACTGGTGAAAATGTACCTAACTCTAGAGTCGCATCCTTTAATTCAGATGCTAGCGCTAGGTACCCCCAGCCCAGGTCTGTGACCATCACCCTGTAGCTGTGCAGGAGCCATCACTCACCTGCAGCACAGCTACAGCTACAGTTGGCTACAGATTTTTTGCAGTTCATCTCCCCGGACACAATTCCCTTTGGGCAGACATCAGGGTGCAACCATGATCTCAGACTTTTGACTCTTCATTTTGTAACTGCACAGTGCTTTCTGCTCCAGTTGCAGGACTCCAGATGCAGGAGTCCCATTACCCCTAACGGCAGAAAAAAAAAATCTGCAAATCACAAATACGCTGCCACGATATCTCCCCTTCAGGAGCTGTTCAGACTGGCACTTTCCATAATCCCATGGGTGCTCTTACTGACTACTCAGCACATACCACCCACAGAAAACAACACTGCATGTATTTAATGCTTGATTTTTTGTTTTAAAAATATTTTCAGGAATTGAATACTAGATCTATCAATCACATTAGGTGACTAGAAATCCAATATGGTATGACTGAGCTGGAATTTCTTTTTTCTTACCATATTAAACTATTCTAGAGGCAGTATATAAAATCTTTCTTTGTATATTCACTCCATGTTTCTCTGGAGGCTTCATTAGAAATTCCACTGTATTTGAAATATATGTTTTTTTCCAAACTATTTGAATAAGTAATGAGTAAAAGAAATTTCTGTCATCTTTATTAATGAGGTCGTAAATCAGGAGCCTAGGTTAAGAAGAGTTTGTACTTATTGATCACGTTGCATCACGGACTACTACGAGAGCAGTTTCCTCCTCCTGCCAATATCCTAAATAATTCAGAAAGTAATCTCAAATCAGCTTTTTATCCATGTATATCCCTTCTAAAATATATATTTATATATTATTTTTCAGTATAATATCAAAGCCATGTAGTAACTTTCTTGTCAGTCCATATTACCAAACCATTGAAAGAAAACTTTGTTTTGATTTGGGAAAGTTTGGGTATGTTTTACCCCTTAAAAAATTCATGTTAAATAGGGGCATTTCACTTACACCAGAAACTATAACTTTCCTCTGTGTCACCTTTATGATTCTCTTCCCCATAACTCTCATTTGGTGAGGGTTAAGGAGATGTTTCTTGCTTTTGATGAACAGCTGTTTAGATGAACTTTCAACTTACAGTTCTCAAAGTCTTCCCTTACTGACTTTTTTTTTTTTTTTTTTTTTTGTTTGCGTGCCCCCCGAACAAACGTCACGNTACAAAATTCATTAGGACTTGATCAGATATGTTTAAACATATGGACAAGACCAAACTGGGCAGGGCTATTTTTTTTGGTATTACAGTGGGAACATTGCTCTAGAGACGGAAAATATAAAGACCTTGCAAATAATTAAACATCAAAGTTCAGTATAATAATTTATTAATGAAGATTAAGTATGCTGGCTCCAGGACCATAAAAATCTATTTTACTATTCTGACCCAGCTGCCCCCTCCTTGTACCAGCTACAGATTATCTGCGTCCCGTAACTATTTGCCACCTTTTTCCAGAAAACTCAGTAAGAACCCTGCAGCCCAGCACACCGGTTTTGCCACAATTCCTTCCCAGTCTGCTACTAACAAACAGCACAAAGGACCAAGCCACGCATCAGGGCCAAGCTGAGGAACCACGGGAGGAGCAGTAGCAAGGCAGCAGCACTGCGGGAGACAGGCAGCACTGATGAAACAGGGAGTGAGTCGCAGGCTTTGCCAGCATAGGGCACTGCAGGAGAGAGTGGATTAAGGTTAATTCCCCAATGCACATGGCCTGGAGACTAACGAAAGCGTAGAGAGACCATCCAAACCTCCAGCACACAACCTGCAGAAAACGCTGCCCAGCTTTGCTGGGGAAGAGAAGCTTGCTCCTGAGGGATGATGGTGCTTACAGCACAGTGGGAAACACTGCAGCCCTCGGGAGTGCTTCGCATTGCCTCCTTGTTTTCTTTGATATCTGATGTATCTGGTTGCCAGAATGATACGGATCTGATCCTTATTTCTATGTGACACTAGCACAGCACTAATGGCTGCTAAATGGATTTATAACAAAAATACATTGTTTTACATTTAAAGCTTTACATACTATTCAGGTTGTACTTTGTCTGATTATGTTTTTATTATTTAATGTTTGTTGGAAACAATATGTGTAACCACCTAACAGTAAATTAAGCAAATTAGTCCTCAAATCTCAAACATTTTATAGCATCCACATACACTAAAATATTTTCTAGCAAATCCTCTCAGTTCATACTTCCTATTAATTGGAATAAATTTATTCTTTTTTGCAAGAGAGATAATGAGCTGAGAGAACAGATACGTATGCTCCAGTTAAATGTATTAGCATAAATATATAATAATAATTGTAATTATTTGCTTTGTGCATAAATTTTAGCTTTAATTGCCAAATATTTCTCAATGATATACTAAATCAATATACACTTCTTGGAGCAAGGGAATGGAGATTCCTTCCATCTTTTCGACCAGCAACCAACACTCGGCTGCCCACGCCACGGCCCCATGTGGCAGTGGCATTGGGAGCCTGGCAGCACGGCCGCACCAGTGGCCTTCCTTGTCTGGTCTTGAAGCCAACCAGCCCACTGGAAATTACATTTGGAAGGTACAAAGCTGTGGCTGGAGTAAAGATGTCTCTTTACACCTAGTTGCCCAGAGGAGCTGTGGATGCTCCATTTCAGGAGGTGTGCAAGGCCAGGCTGGATGGGGCCCTGGGCAGCCTGATCCAGTGGGTGGCAACCAGCCCACGGCAGGGGAGGGTGGAACTAGATGGGCTTTAAGTTCCCTTTCAACCCAAGCCATTCTATGATTCTATGATCTTAACTGAGACTTCTTTGATCTTAACTGCAGGGCTACTACGCATGCCCAGATGCTCCAGTGACCAAAGCATCATCATACACAGTGGTGGTCACCGCACCCATTAGCATGTCTTTGTTTTGGGAGAAACTCATTTTGGTTACCACACTGACCTTGGGCTGACTATTTTACGTTCTCAGTGCAAAAACAGTTAACACCCATGGTGCTTTACAATGCTCGCTGATGCTAAATCAATCTGCTCAATGGTAATGCTTGCTCCATTCCTTTAGACATCACACTTTTCTCCCAGGTTCATGTAATGCACTTTGAAAGAGAGACATCTTTCTCTTGGTTAAATTATTTGGACTTGACAGCTGCAACAGTAAAATGACACAGTTTCTCCCTGCTGATTTCTGTGTGGACAAGATTGAGATTCCTACCTCGCCCGTACTGCTCACAAAAATCATTTATTACATTTTGGTAAACACCATTCCTGTTTCACTCACGGTCTAACACATACCTCATCTTCATAAAAAGCTTGCTGCCTCTAATTTAATTTGATGCTTGTATGGAAACTTTAAACTTCCTATTAAGTGGAAGTTACTCTTCAGTGTTGTTTAAAAAGTACTGTAACATCAGTTATTAGCAAAGAGCTAAACACACTCCTGACATGTGTTTGATATCTCTGCCTCTGAGGAGAACATGAGTCTACAGACAAAAAGCCTGGTGCTCTGCTTTGCTGTCAACTTATCAAAGAGCTGCCACTTACATATACATCTGCAATGACTATAGGGAGTGTATTAACTATAAATTCTGAAATACAGTGCTGCATCTCTGCCAGAAATGAGGAAACGCAGAAGGAGCTAAGGTACAAAACACCTCTGTGGCAAACACTCTATTTACCTGGGCATGCATCAAATGGGTGCTGAACAGGGTTCCTTTTAACGAAACTTGCAGACATTTCTCTTTAGCTTGCAACTACTGTAACAAGCCCTCTGAGTCTTCACATCTATTGCACATTCTTTTATTTTCAGTAAAGACAATTAGTCTTATATTTATTTATTACTAAGCACTTATGCTCAGTTCCAAACTTGCACTAACACAGAAATCTGCATATTTTAAAGTCTCTGCAGCACAATAAAACAGAGCCTTTGGGAATACACAGCACAGACAGTAGGAAATCAAGCAAACATAGCAGTGTAAGCAGTAGCAGTAATTTCCTCTGAGTCACTAGCTCATTTTATACGTATAAACCCAGAAAAGAGGAAACATTGAAAACATCCCACTAGCTTTAGGTGAACAGAAACGGGCAGCTGCATGCGTCTTGGAATTCTCCAGCGTTTTATATGATGCGTGAATGAGCTAAAATTAAAAAATAAGAATTGCCTGATCCCCTGTGAGAAAACTGTGAGAAGTTTTTACTCTAAAAAAGCCTGCTGCATAGCATTCAGCTTGCCCAAAAGTCCACTAAGAAATACAGTTTTACTTTTTAAGTGATGACATCAAAGCTGTTAGCAGACATAACTACTAAAAGTTGATCTTTACAAATCTTAGCAACAAAGCAGGTCTTATTGCTTCCCCCCTCAGAACACTCATTTCATTCTGGATTTTATAATATCAGTTGAAAGGTTTAGGACCTAGTATAAAGAAAAGAAATGCAAGAGACCAAAGATGAATTATACATGGAGAAGTTAGTGATCAGCTTGAATTTTTTATGAAAGTTTCCAGTGTGACCTTCTCGGGAAACAGAGAAGTAGCCCTAATAAATCTGAGATAATTCTTCACCCCTTCCCTCAGGGTTTAACCAACTGACTCCATTATAAGAAATCTTGTGTATGCTAAACACCAAAGGCTCAGTGGGTTGTGCTGTGGCTTTTTTTTTTTTTTTTTTTTTGCAGATTCTTGTCTTTTGAAACTGTTCAATATGACTCAAATAGAACAATGCATCCCAGTGTTACTTTAATTAAAAATCAATGCCATCCAATTATTTCGTTTACAATCATAAAATCATTAATTTTTTCCTACAGAAATTTGTAAAACTCATCATTTTATTTCAAATGTTGCAGTAAATCAGATCGTCTGACTTAAAATATAATAATAAGAAGAATACAGATTTCATTGCTGTCTTAACTTGTAAACTCTGCTCATTTCCTGTTTTTGGGTAATGTACCTTTACCATCCATAAAAAGAGATTTACTCAAACACAGAAAGGGAAGAAAAAAAAAAAAAAAAAAAAAACTCAGAACTTAAGAACTTAAGATTGTTTCGTCTGTTTATTTTACCTGCAGCTTTCACTTACACTGTCAGCTTGTTGTTTATCTGTAGTTTTTAAGAAGTGTACATTTACAAACTGTAACTGACCAGTCACTAACTTCATCCTTAGGGTTCATGCTGGTATAGACAGGTACTGTCCAAACTCAGTGGGAAAAGTAGATATACTTAAACCTTAAATCACTTAAATTGAATTGAGAAGTTCAGTTGAGAAGACAAAGGAGGTGATTTTTTAGGTTTATTTATCAGTTATGTTTTATACCTTCAGCATAGGCAGGCACATGTGAGCTTGTAGTTCTTGCATGTGAAAGAACTACATCAGAACCATATCAAATCTATGGATTTCCTGTTTATTTTATTAAGCTAATAAATTAAGCATCTGTTACTCTGAAGGGTATGAATAATTTAAGCAGGTCCTAGAAATTACATAGAAAAACATTATTACAAAATAAACTAAATGCTAGTTCTTGAACATTTCATTGTGACAGAAAAAATAATTTGAAACCTTTGGTAAGTGAACTTTGGGAGAAAGTTAAACTTGAGTTATTGATTTAGAAGCGGGCATACTAATCTCTTACTACTTAAAAGGAGAAATAACCTTGTATAGAAGATAATCTACTTGTCTTATATTCTACATCTCCCGCAATAATTTTCTTGCTGCTCATGCATAGATAGGGTCTTATCTAGTCCTTACTGAAGTCAATAGCAGGTTGCTTGTTTGTTTTTTAAATAGCAGCACATTGGGTATTTACAGGGAATGAAAAAGTGAAAAGATTACAATTTTGACCTGTTAAAATTGATCTATAAGAGGGATTTTTTTCTCCTGTTATGTCCAAGTGATAAATTGGTCTTTCAGTTAAGGCTGTGTGAAAAACAGATTTGTCGATTGTAGTCTGACCAAAAAAAAAAAAATGGAAAATTACCCACTTCATTTAAATTATGCCATGATTTTTGTAGTTTGTTCTTTCTTCACCACCACCAAAAAAAAATGTTTTCCGGGAACATTGAGGCATGGAAAAGAACCAAATGGGAAGCTTGAAGGAGGCCTCATTTCCAAAGACATGGGGCAACAGAGCTCCCTAGGCAGACATGCACCCAGAAAGGAGAGCGGGGCAATATCACCAGCTGCATCAGAATCAGAGGGACCTGGATGACACCAGCAACCTCGCAGCACCACTGGGATCATTGAGATGTCAGACCCCTTCTGCCTTCCTTCTCCTACTGAAATGCTCACTAAAGGGTAGAAACTAAATTTGGTGGGCACATACACGTATTACAGCTAACCAGAGTTAGGGCAGTAATTTGAAGTCAAAACCAAACAGGACTCACCTTCATGAGAAGAGACAGTAGGAGGTAAAAGACAAAAACTGATGTGTGTATCTCAAAATATACATTAAAAAAATCAGCTTGTTGCCAAAATAGTACTTCCCACAACTCTCTGACCCTGGAAGATGACGTTTGTACCTAATGACAAAATTTTCAGTAAGTAATGAAGCACTCAAAATTTAAGATACTGAAAGACAGGATTTGAGAGAGTAATTTTTGTGATCTACACCTACTGATTAAAGCATTTCTCTAAGGTCCTGTTCAGTGACAGGACCGAGCCACTGGGCAGCTGCAAGTGCCACTTTGCCAGGGGCACACATCTAGGCAGACGTTCCCTGTGTGAGTCCGATAATCAGTGTATGAGTGCAGTCCAGAGATAATAGCAAATCAAACGGCCTCCTTTAAAGAACTGGAACCTATTTAACAGCAGAAAAACTCAGAGTATCCCTTTACTTCAGCTAACAGTACCACGCCACGAGGTTTGTGTCTTTGCAGTGTGTTAATAAGTAGTAACTTGCAGTATTCCCACATGATCCTTTCTAACCCACGACAAGCTGCCACCAGTGAGACATGCTTGCAAATGGCTAAATCTCAGCATCCACCCTCGGGTTTGTTACCAAATGCCCATTGTTGTAACAAGCCAAGTAATGGTCTTACTTACTCTAAGTGACAATAACAAGGAGTATGAGGGCAAAAAAATCTTGTCTGAGAACTCCTATATCATCTTAGATATACAGCATATTAAATCAGTGTTTCTAGCCAAAACTAGACCGGAGAATAACACAAATGGGATACTAATGCTGAAAACTAACACAGCCCAGGGTTTGCAAAGCCTGAGTACTGCCAGCAGCAAAAATGGGCCCAAGGACACCCCTGGATCCTACTCTTGCCACAGGGCTTTGCTCTTCAGTCAGCCTCATATTTATATTGCTGCCATTTCCAGCAGGGCCTAGGCCCTCCTGACCCAGCTTTTCAGATCCTTTGCTCGGATTGGAAAAGGACCACACTGAAGCAGGTCTTTGTGATCAAGCCCAACAGGGCGTGCCTGTGCGTGAAAATGTGGGTGAGTTAACAGTCACCTCTACCAGGCGGAGAGGAAGAGGGTAAGCGAGGGTTTGGAGAGGCCAAACCAAAACTGTTGCAGCTAAACTGCACCTTGGCTGCATGATATGAGCACCCAATGGAAACCCTGCCGCCGTGTCTCACATCCTGCCCAGCTGCACGCGTAAGCTATCCTCCAAAATGCTACTGCCAAAGGCCCAGCACCACTCGCTCCTTGTTGCTAAACCTTCTGAAACCCACTTTAATTCATGCTCAACTTCTATGCATCTTTGAGTTCATTAAAACTGGGATGTCACTCATTGCGTTTTCTTTTTTCTTCCTCTTGTGATGTATTTCATTCCAATAAATATGAATAATCTGAAATTATTTCTCTCATCTTTAACAACAACAAACTACTTAGAGGCGCGTTGAGAGGATTAATTCTGAAGTACTCCGAAAATGTCAAGTGCTTATTAATTATAAGTTAATTGGAGTAAGAATTACTCTTTTGTAAATAATAATAAATTAACATAGCTGATGGGCAAGAGAGAAGAGTGAACAGTATTATCAACTTGCATGCTTTTAACAAGCCTTTTGAAGAAAAATGTTAACTGATGATGTTCAGTAAATTTACTTCTACAGAACCTTTTTACGTATGTGGAGAACTTAAAATTATATCTTCCAACCTGTCACCTCTCATTCATTGTTGGTTTCCTCTGATCTATGGCTTGGAGTAAAAGGCCTCCGTGACTTTTACAAGCACATGTTCTGGTATCCCTTTATCTCAGCTGGGAGCCTTTCAGAGAAGGCCTGATTGCTCAAGGAGGGTAAAGCATACTTGGAAACCACCTCTATCCTACGGTGGGAGTAATAACAGTTTTAGCGTTCACGAGGGTAGACAGGTGTGTAATCAAGAGTGAAGTTGAAATCTTTCCTCTGCAACCAAATTCCCAACTTGAACTTCATCAGTGCTTAAAGGCTTCAGCAAGGAGGGTCAGCTACTTGCTCAAAATAACGTGACATTAATGAGTTTGTACTGGTGTACTCAGCTCTAGTTCTGAGCTGACCAATTACTCATAGCTAGGCACAGCTAAGTGCCAAAGACCGGACGGTGCAAATAATTCCTTCCCTTCTTGAAGCTCCGCCTTACTCCTCTACAGCCTTTCTGTAGCTTCACCCCAAATCTATCCATTTTGCACAGTGCCTGTGCGATCATGTTAATGTCAGAAAAGGGATGGATGTGGAGCACAGGATGCGAGACCATCACTGCTGGGGATTCGAGAAGTGTCTCTTGCTTAGACTTCGAACATGCCATCATGTATCAGCTCAAACCTCAAATCTGCTTTTTTGGACAGTGATCAAAGCTTGCGGAAGGGCATGTAACATGAAGAGCAAGAGCTTCAGTAATCACTTCCCACCTGCAAGGCCCAACAGAGCTGAAGCCACTTCACCATTTCTTCTCCCTCCACCCAAGGCCATACGAAAAACACAAATCTCACAGCTGAAGAAACTGGGCTTTGTGGTTTTGGTAGGAAGGGAAACCAGTAGCTCTTGGTCCTTGCTGTTGCCAGGCCCTGAAAGACAGGTTGGAAGGATCTCCCTTTCCCTTCAGCAACAGCTCTCGCATGGTGTCTTACTGCCAGCAACAACTTCTCCTCGCACATGGCTAGTTCTTACAGTTACAGGGATCATGATCATTAAATTGAACACACTCTTTCCTGACAAGGGTGCAGCTGCCAGCCAAGGAGTTGTTTCTGTCTCCAGGCCTTACAGAAGGCCTCCCCCTGGCCTGGCACCCAGCAGCCCAGAACCTGCTTGTCCCTCACCTGGGAAAAGCCAAGGCTCTACTCAGGAGTTTTAGCAGTGAAGAGAGGTTAAAAACCTGGCTAAAGGCAAGGACCTGGCTGCTGAAGAAAAACAGAGGTTCTCCGTGCCAGGGGAGACTGTATCCTTTCCAGCTCCAGTGGGCTCCTGAGGGTGTTGCACAGTTCCCTAGCCCAGGCCCTAACATTACTTCAGAGAACTTCTGCTGTGAGTTCAGGCAATTTCATTCCACCTTGTCACTTTAGTTTGACTTTTAAGCATTTTAACATAGTAGAGATCTGTTCCTCCCTTAATATAGTAACGTAACTGACAGTAATAAGATTCAAAGTCATGTATTTTCATGTCAAAGGTGGAATAAGAAACCTTTATGATTTTACTAGATTAAAAAAAAAAAAAAAAAGCACAAAGTGTTAGGTCTCATATCTAACACAAATTGGGATTTGCCTGCTTTACAGTTCCATGTAAATGTCAAAAAGGATTATACATTTATCATTTTCCGGTAATGCAGATTGAGATTATTTTTCTTTCTAAATGAGCTCATGGGAAATTATTTCAGACAATGGGCTACCATCAATCAGGAGAAAACTGACTTTTTAAATCTCTTTTGGCATTTAAAATCATATTTTCATAAGAGATTTCTGTTTTATAGTCTTTGTTATAGGAATTTTGTACCCTAAATGTGCCAGTAGTTAAGCCTCTTAATAAAAAGGAAAACAAAACAACTTTAAATCAAAAAGGTTTTTGACATCAATATTCTAAATATTCATGTTTTGAGAGCACATGCACTTTCTAAGTAAATGTGCAGATTTAGTCCAATGGCAAATTTACATACAATATTAAGGGAGGATGTATTGTGCCTGTACTTTATAAACTGTTACTTTTTTGTGAAGATACTCTGAATGAGACCTTAACTGACAAAATTTTTTTGTTTGTTTGTTTGCTTTTAATAAAATTAAATACAATGATATCAATAATACTTAATGATTTCTTCTTCTTTTGTTTAATTTAGGACTACAAAAGGAAAAGCCTTTCATTTCAGCTTCTTCAGCTGCTGCAATAATTGCTTTGTTTCTAAAGCAGTACCAGATTAATCCACAGTGCCTTACAAGGGCCAGGCAAACACCCCAAAATGAGAAGGAGCAAGTGCCCGCAGGACTGAGTCACAGCCCTCCCTTCCCTAGGCTCTTGGACCAGCCTTGTGCCTTTCCCTGGTGATTTTGCTGGTTTCTGCCATCACACTTCCACTGCTAGAGCTGTAAGGCTTGTAGTCAAAGTTTTAAATTATAGCTTCTACTGTGCTGAAGAAAACAAAAAGTAATCTCTCACTCCTGCAATGATTTCCTTGATAAAGATCTTGTTTTATTTTCTAAGCATCCAGCCTGAAATTTGTGCCTGCTTGGTGTAATTCGTGATCTAATCAGAGAAGTAACATGACAGAAAGCCTATTTCCTCTGTGCCATATATAAATTGTCTTGTGATTTTGTGAAGTATAAATACAATAGTTTACCAAAGCATAAGTGACATAGTGGATTAATGCTTTACTATTAATTCATGATGCTTTCACCCCAGTACTGTGAAATCAAATGCAATTCATGAGAAACTACGAGAAGCCATTTAATGTGAAGGCTATGGGTATTGTCTTCTAAAACAATGGGTATATTAAAACCTAGCAATGTTCCTTGATAAGTACACTCAGTAACCTGGGAAAAAATGTGCTGACACTTTTTACCAGAGACAAGTAGGTACAGCCTAATTTAAAAAATTCTGGACATCTGGATTTTCAAGGGGTGTGTGTGGGGGGGATATCAGTGTGAAACCATGTTCTCAGCTCATCTGCCCCTAGCCTTGACAGAAATGCGAGTAGTATGCCAGTATGTTAATTGATTGCTGCTCCACCACTTGCACCAAACGCTCTGTTCTGCTTGCTAGCCTCATTATTGTTGCTGCATAATTACAGATCAAAGTGCAAAACTGCTGATAGCATCCTGAGACTTGTATGCTAAACAAACTGGATGAGGGCCCTGTGACATCATGCAGTTTATTCTGAGAAGAAAAAAAAATAAGGAAATTATGATATTTGTAATAATATATTTGTCAGGAATTTAATCTCACCTTCTCAGCACTGTCCACTGAGCATATGTGTCTCAGGTTTTATTCAGAAAAAGTTATTTATTCATGGACCTGAATTTTAAGTGTTTATACATCCTCCTAATTGATTAGGATCTGTTGCAGAAAGCACTGCGTGAATTGCACAAAGTAGAGTCCCTGTCACACAGAGCAGTTAGTAAGTGACAGATGGGACAGGATGCACTGGGTGGATATGGGCAGGGCTGCATAAGATCATATGTCTCAGGATGACAGTGAGAGCCTGCTTCTCCCTGCTGCAGTCACAGGGCATCTGCAAATGGATCACTGCAACAACAGCCAGCTAACAAGACAGCAGAAGGACTGCACTGATGCTGACCAAATGCATTTCTGTATAAAAGGATTAAAATTAAAGATACACTCTCAAAAGATAACAAAAAAAAAAAAGGGAAAATAAGTGGAAAAAACTATCAGTCACTAAAGAAAAAGTATTTTTAATTGCAGTAGTTGCTGCACGTTATAGGAAACACTAGCACACAGCTTTGGGAAAGGCATACTCATCCAAAACCTCTATGTCACTCTCTAACAAACATTTTTTTTTTTACCTTTAAACATAATGACTCAACTTCATTGAGACCTGAAGTCCGAGTTGTCCAGGTCTTTTCTAACTCACACTGGAGGTCAAGACTGCAAAAACACAATTAGCTGCCATGGACACCTCAGCTCTGTGCTGGGCACTCGGCTGGAGTTGGGTAAAACAAGCCCAGGCGCCTTTGGAGCATACAAGGTTTTTGTATATTCTCCCAGCGGGATTACTTTCCTCCAGAAGCTTGCATTTCCCAGCTGAATATATAACAAAGAGCAAACCTGAAGCAAACACTCACACATGCACCACTGAACCAAAAGGAAATTTTTACAAGCAGAAGGGCCAGCAGAGTCAGTGAAGTCATTCTGAAACAAAATCACTAAATCAAGACGTTTGAAATGCTGAAATCCACGTGTGAAGACATTGTTCTGGAAGTTAAATCTCAGCAAAGTAGTAAAGCTTTATTCCTGGATACTGAGTCTTCCAAAAAGACATTTTTCCAAGCATTATTTCTCTCTGACCCAGACCAGGCTTTGCTTTTACCTACAAAAAGTTAACCGGTATCTGATTACTACATTCTCGAAGATTAATCATGGAAGAAGGATTTTTACGAAAAGCGTGTATTTTAACTGGCATCTTTTTGATAAGAAACCATCTCAAATAACAAGAAAACATTCTGAAACAGATAACAGGAAATCCCTTGTGTTCCCTATATGGCACAAGTGCTTGCAGTATTTGCTACATTTAGGAAGTAGCTGAGGTGTAGCTGAGGTGCAGACAACAATCTCACAGACTGCTGTTCCACCTGGAATTGTACTGGTGAAGCTCTACAGGTTCACAAAACGTGTTGGCAAAATGAGACATCCAAATGCATTATGAAAATTATTTGGGGAATATCCTAGCTGTAGTTTAAACTAGCACAGAACATGGCCAAGCACTGCAATGTTTTGTACTTCTCTAAACCTGCAGAATGTAAAAGCAAAGTTGCATTCATAGGTAAGTTCAGCAGCCTTTCTTTATGATGAGACTCAAACTTAACACACATTTTTTGTAAGTCAGTAAGAGTAACTTTTTCCCCATGATTTTACAGAAATACCACAAAATGTAACTGTACTTACAGTTTTGATAGATAAAACACTGGAAGCCTAAGTCCTATTCTAGACATATTTTTTCTTATTTTTAACTAGGCTTGGGAAACTCTCTCCATCTTCACAGCCATTCTACAAAAAATTAGTATCAAACCAGCTCCCAAATCTTAAAAACAGCAACAAAAATCAATACTACTCAACAAAACTCTCTCAGTAAGACAACTCTGCAATGCTCCTGAAACACCACAGAAATGTTATTAAACTCAGCAAGACCCCATTCCACAAAATGAAGGCAGTGGGGAGCAGCAGCATCCTGGAGAGGGCAGGCAGGGCTTGGCTGCTTTATCCCAGGTTTCCGGGAATGGGGCTGTTCTGTCATTTAGAAAGGGGAAGAGTAGGAGGATGCTGTTGCATAGCTGTGGTTCACATTACACGGCTCAGATTGTTGAAGGACAGGTAGGTGGAATAGGAAAGCCTAAAGGAAAAGATCTCATTCATAGGAAAATGTTCATTTTCAAGGATATAAATGAGGCTGAGCTCTCAGCCTCTATAAGAAGTAGAAAATAAAGCTTGTTACAAAATCAGTCTGTCTTAGGAATGAGCAAACAAAAAACCACATCAGCTTAGAAGACCTTGTCTGTCTCCGACCTGTTGCGAGAACACCAGGATCCCCTCAGCGTTACTGCAATCAGTGTTTCTTTTCAGCGATCTCTCAAGCAAAATTACAGCATTGGTTTGTTGTTCCTGAGCTAACAACACTAAATTCTACAACTGGTGGGGTTACATTCATGCCTGTGAAGGAATGCTTCGCTCATTAGTGCTTTTTGTTTAAAGTGACTAATCCTATTCATCTTTTCCATCTGTTTGAGGATTTCTCTGAACAGAGGAACAAATGAGGACATTGCACTGCCTGAGCAGTCGGAGGATTGCTCCACAGCAGGCTGCAGGAGATTCTTGAGTGCCTTTTGAAAGGAGGGGGTGATGGACATCGCAGGGCAGTGCAGTCCAACGTAA
>VXAV01009056.1:488122-510503 GCA_013399715.1 Alectura lathami | reverse complement strand
AAAAAAAAAAAAAAATTCAAGATATTTTTATTATTGTTATTTGCTCTCAAAACACACTTGAGAGAAGTAGAACCTACCCTACAGCTCACAGAGTCACACAGCCACAATGCTGTGTGTGCGCCTGCTGACCTGCCCCTCTCTGTTGGCACTGATCCTTCACCACACTGAAAATGCTACACACATCAAGTGAAATTATGAATGCTCTAAAATGCAGTGATCTGCAGTTGGGGTGCTGGCAGTGACCCCAGCAGTGCCAGGCCGTCACTCATTTCTGGGGAAATAGAGAATTCAGCCATGGTTTCTGTGCTTAGGTTATGACTCCTCCATTGCACTTAAATAATTCAACTTGATTCCAAAATAGCAGCTAAGAAAGTTGTGTGTGGAAGTTTGAGTGAATAGGATTTACCTATTCAGCAGGAAAACCTGCTTTTCTAGCTACACAAATTTAGCAGAAGACATTGAGTTCATTTGTTTAAAATGACTGAAAGAGAAAATAATATCTGAAGGGAGACATTGGCCTCTTTTGGATAGGAAATTCACGCCGCTGAGAGTCTGAAATATGAACGTCAAACTAAAAACAGGCAAAAGCTCTACATAGTCTTAAAAGTCCACAGAAAAATCTGGATGAGAGGGCAACCTACCTAAAATACTACCAAAATGAGATTTTTTATTTTTTAAATTTGCCCTAACTCTATTCAGTTATGCTGAAGAAAAATACAGATCACAGGATTATATAAGCCAGAGACATCATAAAACAATACCCAGCTGAGCGGGCAAAAGCACACATCTGCAGCTTATTGGAACTCAGAACGAGAAGATCTAAAGTGGATAACCAATAAAATATTCTTGGTTTATTTAACTCACAAGATGAGGTTGTTAATGCCAGACCGCTGCACAATTTATTTTGCGCGCATGACATCAGCTTTGGAAATATGAGCTGAGGTCAAAAACCAAGACACATTCTGGATGATATTTAGAACAGCATTTGGTATTGACTGAATTACATTATATATCAAGTAACACACACACAAAAAAAATTAGTTTATCTTCTGTTTGATACTCATCTGGATGGTTTTTTTTTGTTTCTTTGTTTTACACATGCTTATAATTTATTATCCAGTGATTTTGTTTGCAATAAGAAGCACATGGTAAGAGTATTTGGACTATATTCCTAATTCAATCATTTAGTAATCCAGTCTGCTCTGTACTTTCTTATTAATCTCTACAGCATAACTGCAGGGAAAACATCAGCTGGTTGTTAATGACATTTCTATCTATGAACTCACTGCATATATAACCTTCTGCAGCATCTTAGTGCCTTACAGGATCCTTAGTTGCTCCCGTCTTGGTGAAGTGGATAGATGTAGGGATACAGATACTGGCCCCTCCCCAGAAATCTGCATTTGATTGATAGGTGTGAGAACTGCAGTTAAATAAAAACTTAAAGTAATGCTCCAAATCAAGCTCTACACCCACACTTGAAGACAGTTCCCACTGCATTTGGGTAAAAAGCGTGCACCTACAAGACATGGGACAGGTCCAGCAAGAGAGGTGTGTGCTACGTGGCTTTGCTAAGCAAGCTGGGTATGGTCAGCAAGCTGTAAGGGGAAAGTGCGCGTATGTGGAACGAAGGATCATGAATAAATGAGGCATCTCCAAATCTACGCATTTTAGTTGTCACAAGCAGATCCCCTCCCCTAAGGAGAAATGAAAGCACATTGCAAACCAAGAAATTCATAGACCTGCTTTCTTTCCAGCAGTGCAAGTCACTAGGTAGGTACAAGTAGCAGCATGGGGTGCCTTATGCTGAGATTCACAATTACTGCGCTACAAGAGTCATTAGAGGTTTTCCTTGTTTTTGTCAGCAATATGACATAGATGGAGACAATAGGAACACTGATGGACAAACGATGGGCTTTGAACTTCTGAAAACATTGTTTCCCTCCTATAAAATATGATTTTCTACTTGTATGTCAAAATACCTTTAAGTACGGGTCCATTATGCTATACCTGTACAAAAACATGATACTGCTGTACTTAATTTGTCAGCAAAAAGAATGTGTGCTCAACTATTGCATATGCATACAGTCATTAACGGCAGCAGTCACCCTTACAGGATCAAGATCAAACCAAAGGACAGGACCAAATAACTCCAGCCACAGTCTATTATTAAATTGCTGTAAGTATGGAAAGACACAGAAATAAAAGAATATATACAGAAATTTAGAATACCTTAAAATATTTAGAAAATAAATAAATAGATTTGAAATCCTTCATACATAATCATGTCTCCATGAAAGTCAATGGAAATTCCTCAAAGGTGAGCCAGCACCGCTCCGAGCATCCACCTGGAACAGAGCGATTGCTGAAATCCGTCACCGTAATGGTACTGCTGCCCTGAGCCACATAAACCTGCCCTTGCTGAGGGACAGACCTCTGCTAGCTGCTCTGTGTCGTCATCAATACATGGACTTGAACGCGGTGTCAGGCCATCGGAACATCCTCCACAAAGCGACCAGGGCTGTGGAAGCAGGCCAAACTGAAGTGTGTGGCACAAATCCCAGAGGCATCATTACACCTTGGCAGTCACCGCTGCCAAGAGAAGGCATTGAAGACCTCTCACTAGAATAACTTGACCTCTGTGGGAGGAAGATTTGGGTCTTGCATTTCCCAAGCTATTTAGCAACATTGCCATATCCCAAAGGTTTGATTTTAATGTGAAGCTGCATCATCTTCTAGTTCAGTACATCTTGTTTACACTTTAAGAGGATGAAAAGCAACCTATGTACAGTGTGCTTGCCTGCTTTAACAAAATTAATGTTGTATTTGCAGTAGGAATAAAAAAACATTCACGTGTCGCTTGATCAACAATAGGAAGTGAGAGCATCAACACCCACTTGAAGTGTTTTCTCCAGGCTTCAGGGGCCCTCCCACCCTTGAAGTGTTTTCTCCAGGCTTCAGGGGCCCTCCCACCCTGTCGTAAGCCATTTATTCAGATTTCTTTAATTCAGTGCTTCAGTGAACACTGTGAAATCTAGGTTTCCTATTAACCATAGAAAGCTGCCCGGAGCTACGGCTCACATATCTATGTTTTAGCAGCTACCAAATGCAAGGAAGCCAAGTCAAAGGCAGCGCCTCCCACACATCAGCATCCCAGGAGCCTTTTCAGAGGGTCACTCATGAAGCCCTCTCCTCCTTAAAGCACAGACCCTTGCTTACACTACAGAGGGGTTCGTAACACCTCAGGAGTGCATCTCCAATGCCCTCCCTGTGTAGCCTGCATAGGTAAGTTAAAAGATGTGAATGTTCACAGCAGAAGAACATTGAATGCAGATAAAGCAAAGCAGGTGTGCCTGAGCAGGAGGGCTGATGCTTTCACCTAGTTGCCTCATGTATTTCTTTATCACATCACTGGAAGGAAAGCCTCAAAACCTTTCAGCAATAGGGCGCTTGGGAAAGGCTGACACATTGCAAATCGTTACCATGACACTGACTTTTAAATCGCTGAGCACATCCAATTAGTTTGCTCTCTCAAAAAGTGCAAGTAGAAGGAGGGTGATCGACAGCTTTGGTATTATTTTTTATAAACATAGAAATAGTCAGATAATCTAACAAAGTCAGGGAGTTCCACTGTAGGAACTTCAAAGGAGAGTAAATCCCTATACAGAGATATTACAATGGCTTTGATGTTCCTGAAACAATCTGTATTTTTCATACAAGTTTAAAAGAATATGTTTTAGTGAATAGGGAACCTTTGACAAATCACGATCTTCAAACCTTTTGTGTATTTGCTATGTAAATTCTAATGTAGTAGTCAACACAAGACTATTATTGCTGGTGCCAGAAAAGCGAGAACAATATTTATAACAAACTCACATAGAGACTAAACTTATAAATATTCCAGTTAATTGGCACAAATTATCTTTTGTGACTGCTAACCTCTGATTTTCAAATCAGTTACAGTTGGGTACAGCCTAAGAATTATGTGAAGAAAATGTCCAACTCCAAAGCAGAGCTTTACACACCTGACAGTGTACGGCCCTGCATGATTTACTGAGATTTTCCACCCATCTGTCACTCAGAGTATTTTACTTACCAGTGAGAAAGTAAATGTCCTTCCGTTCACCATGTAATTTATCTGTGAACCCCTAGAACTGCACTGAACACTCCAGGTGTCACCAGACACCATTACCCACAGCAGGGTTGGGGTATTTGCATTTAAATATTACCTTTTTCCCCGGTCCATGCTCCCAATAATTGTCCCATGCAACAAACAGATATCTTAGAGACTGAGCTCAAAAGAAAAGCAGGTGGCAGGTTTCCCACTCTCCAGCATTAGGCAATGTAAGGCTCTGCTTTCAACAACCAAAACACTGAATTTTTCAAATGACAAAGGCACATCTTGGTAAGGTATAAGCACAATCATTTCACAATGACCATCAGATTGTTATGTTTGAGGATGAGAAAAACTAGGTACTTACCTCAGAAATTAAAAGAATGTTTAAAAATACAGAAATAGTGCTGAAAATGCTGTGGCAGCTGACTACTGTATCATATCTAATTATTTTAACTAAATATTCTAAAAATATTCAAAGCTGACACTTGGAAACATTGCAAAGTGAGGGGGAAGAGGAGTTGACAAGATTAACACATTTTTTTTTCAAGCTGCTTTAAACCAGAGCTATTAATCTATTTTTTATGGAATACACTAAAACTTAATAGCTGTATCCTAAACAAATGAAATTCCTATAATGTGTCACTAGTAAAGCATTAGTCTAACAAAACATCATCCAACTTCGAGGTTTTTTTCTCTTTTTTTTTTTTTTCTCCTTTATTCATCTATAACAATGTTGAAATAACAAGTCCAGTAATCCTAAACTATCCATGCCTAGTCAATGAAATTCCACTGATTTTCTTGCAAAGCAAATGGCTTTGCTGGGCTGAGCCATGCACACGCACAGGAGATGAGCAAAGCTCTGCATGCACTCCAGGAGTGGTGCAGATAAACCCATACAGCTCGCACCACGGAACTGCAACACAGCAGCAGCAATCCAGCTATGCATTCAAGTCAGATTTCCAAATAACTTAAACATTTATTTCTTTATTTTAAACTGCTGAAGGTTTTCTCTGCTGCTAGCATGGTAGTTTAAGCACTCACCCTGGAACACCTGGGCTTGTCTCCTGAAGAGTATCCTACTTACATCATCTTTTCTCAGCGAGAGAAATTGCCCGAATCCTTCAACACAGATGCCCAAACAAGCCCTCCCCTTTCCTTTTGAAACCACAATACAAGGCAGAGAGAATTTAAGTATTCAGATGCACTGAATTTCAGAAAAGGAGCATATGAAGAAAAATATCCACATCTTCTTCAGTCATATTTAAATTAGGAGTTACCTAGTCTTATTAGGCCAGATCTGCAGTCACTTAGAGAATCTATCTAATAATAAGACCCACTGCCAGGATGCTGGAAACTTCCTGACTTCCCACAGAGCGTTACAAGTGACCCGCCACGCCAACCCATGGGCTGCAGATGCAGACACCCAATTTTGATCTGCTGCTCTAACTTTGAGCTGAGTTGGCCGCATTCCTGAACATGAAATATCATCCACAGTGTACAAATCAATGTTGTTAAATTTACAAGTCTCACAAAGTAATATTTTGCAACAGTTTGGGTTTTGTTATTTTTTTTTTTAAATTTATTTTGTAATTTTGAATAGTCCTAGCTCTTCTTGTAGTCCTCCAGTTTCTGAAGAAAAAAAGGAGAGAGCCGCAGCTCTGCCTCTACTTTGTCCCTGGACAAACCAGCCCAGGTTCTTTGCTGCACAACTTGCTGCTATGACTGCTTCACCCAACCCAGCGGGGTGAGCTGAGTGCGGCCCTGCTCCAGCCCCTGGCTGCTGCCCTGCCTGCAGAGCTCTCAGCCGGCCCGTGCAGCTCCAGGCTTTGTCTCAGGCCATTCACTCTTTAACACACGATTTATAATTACTTTTTCTTGTCTGAATGCCTGAACTACTGTTACTTAATTCTCATTTTCTTCTTTTTTAAGTATAAAATATAAGTATGCACCTGCCTTTTATTCATGTTATTAAGGAGTTAATTTTCTGCTGAATGGCCTAAAAGCTTAAGCAAGTTATTCACCTGCGAACTCTGCAGTGACAACTGCCGCCTGTCTGATCGATTTGCCCTAAGATTCTTTGCAGAAGTTCTTCCTCTTCCAATAAATAAGTACAGGCCATTAATTATCTTTTCAAAACAAATGCCATAGAAACATTGAATTTCCTCATACAAGTTTGCATCCTTCGAATGAAGTTACAATATCAATTTTCCAATTTTACGGTCTACTGCATCCCACCAAATATAAGTGGTGGGACTTCAGCAAGCCAATCCACGTACACATGAAACTTTCCTTCTTCCACTAACACACTGATACATAGCCTAAACTAAATAGTTTGACATCTTTGGGTTTCAGTACTTTAAAACAGGTGGTACTCGTATCTTACAGCAAAAATTCTTCAATGCCCTTCCTTCTCTATCCCTTCTCAAATCCCATGGGATCCAAAAACTCCTAAAGAGTTTCCAGATTTCTTAAATCCTTCAATCATTTTTAACACAGTATTAAATCATGCATCTTCTTCCTCCTCCATTAATGACTGTCACATTTTATGCCAGAAATTGCATTTGACAAATAGGGCTAATTTCAAACTTTGTATAGGAAGTAGAAATGTTGCCTTTGAAAGTGAAATCTTTTTTATCGCTCTGCTAATGTGAGATCACTGTTCTGATGAGTAAACCAAAGTGGGTATTTTGTGCTCTACTTGCGAAATCAGATTTATATTCTGTAGTTAGTGATCAGTACTTGCGCTACCGCAACGAAAACCCAGGGAACCCTTTCTGCATCCTCCTCCTCTTGTCCTCCAAATAAGCAAGAAAAGTCAGGAACAAGGAAAAGAGCAGGGTCACCTGCCGCAGTGCTTCCGTTTGTGTTAATGAAACAAAAACCTACCCTCACGTTGATTCTTTTCAGCTTTGTCCAGTTCACCCTCTTCAGTCAATAAATAAAATCAGTCACCCCAAAAGCCAATTTCTATCTTCTTTTAAATAAAAGAGGATTTTCCTTCATTTGATTGGCCTGAAAGTGGGATTAAGCACCTTCAAATGCCTACACACAAGGATAATACCATCGCATTTCAAGGAATTTTCTGCTCTTCAGCAGAATTAAAGTCCAGAGTGCCTTTAAAAGGCCCCATGATTGCGAGGACTTTTTTTATGCTCATTTACCTGAGCCCCAGATGTCTCAAATATTTAATGGCATGTAAGCGATGCAATCACTGCTCATATCGTTCCCATTTCCTCCCCATGTTTCCCTGAGATTTGCAACTCATCCTCTCCACTTCCTCCTCCTTTGTACCCAGTCCAACACAGAGTGTCCTGACATTTTAGGAGCAATGAACATCCTTCTCCAACGAATGGGCTATTATACAGAAGGCAATTACTCCTAGAACCTAATTTGGCTACCTACATATTTTCTTCCCTCATGACCTGCTTTCAGTTGAAAATCTGTCTTTTACCCTAAAACTAATTATTTACCTAATCAAGAAGTTCTAGTCCTTCCAAAATTATTAGGCATGAAGCTATGCTACAATCCTGTGATCATTTTGAAATCTATAGGTTAACTGTGAAGTAGTTCCTATCTGTCACTTTTCTGGTGTTTATTTTTCAAGGGTTTGGCTCCACTAGAAATGACCGGATTTTAATGCAGCACTGGAAGTTTAGGTAACCATAGCTTTGCAGATGATCCTCTTCGTGAGCCTCCACAACTCTGATGTCAAGATTAAAAGGTTGGCTTTCCTCTGAATGTCCTTAACAGGCTCCTCTCACATTTGCTGAATACAAAGCCCTCCCCTTTCTTCAGACTCATCTACTTCAAAACACAACAACATTTGGCCAGATGCAGACATTTCAATAGTCTGAGGTCATTTTTATTTTTAGATTCCATTTCCTATCCTAATCACATTTCTGTTTCAAATATTGTTAATCATGTTTGGAAATTCAGATGTGGTTATGCCTTTTGGTGCTTGTCTTTCTCAAGAGGGACAAAATGGCTTTTAGTTTTTTTAAGCAATGTCTACTCGCTCTGAAGAAATGTCACTGTCTATTTTTAAAGGCCTTGCTGTTTCATTTACTGATTTGTTATGTATTTAAAATACAATTTCTTTGCTTACATACCGTAGCTTTATGTTTCTTACCATCTGGCCCAGTAGTCATTCTCCACCCATGCCATATTTCTACTCCTGTACCTGGGTGATGTGTTTGGATTGAAAAACTGCCATCAAATCTGTCAGTTATGAAAAAACAAATGGAAGCAAAAAAGGGGAGAAGTCCTAGAAGCTTTTTTTTTTTTTTAAAGTAATAATAATAAATAAATCATCATACACACTTTCTTACAAATTGAACTCGATTTCTTTCTTAAATGGCAGACAAGCATTAGATCTTCACTAGTGCACACTGACATACCTCTCCACCTTTTTAAAAAAGGTGTGTATATATTTCTTAAGAGAAGTACCACCATGTCATCTTGTTGCATAATCCAGCACTAAAACACCCTGCTATCTTTGAATGTTTTATGTTTGCCCTCAACATCTGCTCTGTGCCTCTAAAGGACAGGCAGAGCAAGGTACCAAGTGGCAAGTGAAACCAGATCCCTCCTCAAGATGCCAAGTGGCAGGTCTTAGACCATAGTGTGGACGTTCCTGTTTCATAATGTGGCTCAGTCATCAAAATGTGATAGGTTTTGTCAGTAATTTTAGGGCGTGTCTCTGTAAAGACTGACTTGAAACAAGATCATGAGTTTTCCTGAAAGAGTTAAACGCTGATTGAAATTTTGTGCCTCAAACTCCAGAATTCAGTTTGACTGTTTGAGTGCATTAGATCTCTTTGCTTTCATTTGGTCTATATCTGAATGACAGCAACAGGGAAATAGTAACAAACACACCTCCTTGTGGAAACCTGTTACAAAACTGCTATTCAAACAGAGTGGGAAGATGATTACACCTCAGATCCATGTTTTAAGATTACTTCACTTTCTCTAACAAGAAATTCTTCTCCCTCTCAGTCTTTACCTACCTCTTTCTCCAACAAACAACAAGAGGCAAAGCAAAGCATAGCAGCCAGACTGCAGGTCAGACAGAACACCAACTCATTTTGCTTATTCCATTTCTTTCCTGCTATCTTTTTAACAGTCTTGCCCAGTGCTTGGACCCATCTCTCCTTGTGAGCGCTCTTAAATTATCAGTCTGTGATTTTATTTGGGATAGCCGGCCTCTGTTTCATGCTGACTTTTAATGGTCAGAGATAAACTCTGGTTTATACAATTGGCTTATTCTGCTAAAAAGAAAAAAATAGGAGGGAGGAACCTTGAAAAATTGCAAAGCTGATGAACATTGAACTATAACTTTTGCATGCTGGGTGACTTGTTCTTAGACCAATGAAGTCAGCAACAAGATGCTTGATAACATCAACATTGGTGGAAGTGACATTAAAATGCATGAAGACAAATTTAACAAGACTTTCTGGTGGTGTGGAAATAGCATTCCTAAGGCAGTCATATTGTGGGGTTTTGGGGTTTGGTTTTAATGTACCTAATCTGTAGTTTTCTCTAAACAGAACATTCACTGGAATGATACAAGGTGAAGTTTCTGATAATCCTTCTTAGAACAGGATCACAGAATCGTAGGGGTTGGAAGGGACCTTACAAATCTCCTGGTACTTCTGCTCCAACCTGTTTTGCCTGCAGCATTTTTCTCCTTAACATTTTAATTGCTACCCTTCCCTTCTACTTTTCTTAAAGATATACCTTTCCTATTGAAAAAAAGTGGAGAAACTGTAAAGCCATAGCAGACAGTTTGGCAACTAAATGACTGCCCACCTGCAGAGCCTTCACTCTGTCCCTCCCACCTGATTGTGCTTAACTGGGACCGTTCCTCAGCAGCCTTCAAAATAAGAACAGAAGAATTAGCATTGAAAATAGGCATGAATATTTTAGTATCCAGATTGCAGGAACAGATTTTTCCCCAGTGAGAACAATAAAGTCATGGAACATTTTCACATAAATCAGTATTTGAGTGATGCTCATTTTACAGAGGTCAAAATTACGCCTGAGTTACATCTCAATGAGGTTTCCCCAAACCTTTGAAGAAATGATCACTTGTGCTGTTCAAATAGATGCAAACTTGTGAACCTTTCAAGGTTGGATTTGATAACTGCGTTGCTAGATTATGTAGTGAAAGGCATGCCATTGGTCAGGGTGTAAACTGGGAGCAACAACAAACCTTGTGTTAGGGAATTTTATTTTTAAGACCCTTTTACAATGCCATTAAAAAAAATAAAATAAAAAAAGTCTTTGAACATACACCTCATCTCCTAAATCTGATGCTTTTTAACCACAGATATTAGAAGTCCACTTGCAGAACTCACACAGTGTCTAGTGAAGACAGAATTTTGTTCTGCAAAGAGAAGTTAAGTGTTGTTCCTTACACATCATACATCCTCTGCTCCAGGAGAGTCCAGCTACGTTCCTCACTGGCTTTGTGGTCAGCCTGCAGCAGAAGGGTTATTCTGTCTGCACTGAGCAGTATTCCCCCTACAGTTTTGTGAACGTCATTTTATTTCATAAATTCTGGTATTTTTTAAAACCACTACAGCCTGACCTTGACAAGAGGCCTTTCCCCTTTCAAACTTTCCTATCCAGAGAATTTTATAAGCAAGCCAGTGACTCTGAAAAGCCCTCCAGGAGTGCCTGACTTAAGCAGATGAGGTCCTCCTCGAGCCGGACATCTGTGCCTGCAAATCTTAATGTGCCAGCGCTGCCCCAGATGAGCTTTATTCTAGAAATGCAGAGCAATGAAGACCCAGCACTGCACACAGAGCTGCAATGGGACCCAGGGTCTGGAAGACCAGGAAAGCTGCAGCACATTCCTGGGAGAGATATCAAGGGCTTCTCATGGGGTTTCTCAGGACCACATTTATTGATGGCAACCCAGTCCACAGCCCAGCTGACCTCCACCTTTCCTGAACAAAAACCGAAGACGGACAACACAAGAGAAGTCTTTTCAAGATTCCCTACCCTGCACAGTTTCTTGCTGTTATAATACTGAAGAATTTTTTCACTGTGCACAGTATTTTTAAAACCATATCCCACAAGGGTTGCAAATGGGGAAAAAAATGTTTTGACGTATACCACTCAAGTGTGAAAGTAACCTTTAGCTTCAATATTTTGTTCAGGATCTACCCTGGTAGCTTTAATTAGCTAATGTTTCACTAAGATCTGCAGTCCCCAAAAGAACATAACAGTTCCATGAAACGGCTCTGTTTTAATTTCTCTAGTTTTAATTTAGCACACAGTCTCCCATCCGACATCCCAACTGTAATTAGCATGGCTAATTACCAAAACTGTATGAATCGTAGTTGCAGTTGAAACAATAAGTACATTTAGGGTATTTCTGTGTACATTACTGATATTGCAGAGTTTGTTATGAAGGTACAGTAAGGAAAACAGGGTGCTGATGCCACTGAGCAATCAATCATGACAGAGGGGAGTGGAAGTGATTTTTACAAAAATACCAGATCTCCTTAACAAATTAGGTGATTTCCAGTAACCCAAGTAAGAAATTGTTATGCAAAAATTCACTCAGTAGAAAAGGTGAGAAAGAGAACACAAAAACAGATGTCAGTCCTGAAAGTGAAGAAAAATATACTTCACAATCTGTAAACCACATCAACAGTATTATTTCCTGACAAAGAGACTATAAAGTCCAAAACCTATTAAAAGGCTTTTCACAACTTGAGATTTGATAATGAACTCCAATTATGTAAAATCCCTTGTTAATAGGCCTTGGATATTAGCAATAACATCTCCCTATAGTAAGATTATAAAGTGAATTTACAAATCTCAGACAATTTTAGATTGAGTCAACCAGGCAAAATTATCTTCCTCCAGATCTGTGCAAATGCTGAAGAGAGTTAACTTTCTGAATTTGTCAATACTAATTCCTGTCACAGATCACGTCAACAAAGGAATAGTTATTCCCCTTCTTTGCATCTGTATCATATGAAGTATCCCAGAGAGAAACAAATGTATCTATCCAGGTACACTCTGTTAATTGAGAAAGTAAAATAAGAAGTTTAGCAGGTGGTGCTACAGTATCTTAGACATCCTGCCACGATACTCCTGGAGCACAGATACTCAGTTCCGCAACTCTGAACTAGCTCTTTCTCTTAGAACGTTGAGCAAAAACATGACCTTGGGCAGAAAGGTGAGCTCGCTCACACAGGAAACGACACTTCAGGGAATACAGAAACTGCATCATGCCCAGGCAGATTCAGCCTTAAGCCATGACTCTTGGACCACACCAGCTTTGAAAGAGGTTGGCATTCTGGTGGAGGAGAACCTCCAGAATATTCTTCTAAGAAAATGCAAATAATAATAAGCCACTAAAAAACCACATTGCCTTTACCAATGCAGTACAGCGTAAGTTGTGCCTAGCATCTGGCTTGGACTGGTACAGCTACTCAGCCTGAAAATTGCACTGATATCTGGGATCCTATAATGTTATCTCATCCTTTGACTGGAAAAAGATCAGATCTGTTTGCTGCCAAGCACGCCTATTAACTCCTGCAGTAACTCAGCACGAGCTCCAATAACTGTGGATGTGCTAATTCTAGGAATTATCCAGAAAACCCACAAAATGCAGTATCAGGGAAGCGTAGAAATCAAAGATACTCATTTTGATTTTCATGAATACACAGGCTTTTAGAAGTATTCTGCATTCACCTTGAATTATTCCTGAGCGCATGCTGCCTTTGCATGGCAGACTAGAAACAAAACTGCCTTGCACTCTGCTGCATCTTAGCTGTTACACATCGACAGGGACTGGATATTGCTGCAGGACCACTTCCTGTTTCTGTGGAATATTCCAATCTCAATATTCTAGAGAATCAAACAGCTGGATATTCTGGAGCTGGAGAATCGAATGCCCTTTATATGAGCCACATTCAGAAAGTAAGCTTCCCAGAGTTCTTTTGAAGTAAAACATGAAAGGGGGTGGGGATTGGGGAAACATATCAGGGAGTATTTTGTATGAAATTTGTATGAAAGCAGCACAATTACCTGCATTTAATACTAGGCAGGCCTTCTAATCATCAAGCATGCACTACATTTTTATTACCTAATTTACAGAAGAGACTAAGGCAAGTTTTCTAGAGCTGGACACAGCTGCTCCTCAGCCCTCCCAGCACTGAAGCGCCCCTGGCCCACTGCCCCCTCACAGTGGCCTGCACATGGCTGCAGCTCCCCAAGCCTCGCACAGCAGCGTCCCTGCTCCTTCCACAGGCACTGCTTCCTCCATTTTTTTTTTTTTTTCTGCACCACACTGGTAAGTTGGTTTTCCAGAAACTGCCTTGAGATTACTACCTTGCATTTTAATTAATACCTCTGCATTAATTACTGAGTAACTTCTGTCTTGACTGTATTTTTAAGAGTCTAATAATATTTCCTATAGTGCCTGAAATTCTGATTTCTCTTCTCCAGCTTGGAGCAAGAAGGATTTTAGCACTACAGGCCTTTGCTTGTCACACATCCCTCCCAGTGCAGCCTGCCCAGCACCCACCACACTGTCACAACTGCCACAGCAGCAGCACATTTACATTCAGCCTGTGCTCACATCTGGGCTAAACGTACAGGCTTCTGATCATGGAAACCTCACAATGCTCAAAGCATCAACTCCAGCTTCCTTCCTCAGCATCTCAGATGGCAAATGGAAACCAACTGAATAACGCTTGCTGTTCCACAGTCACTGCCTTCATGCACTTGGCAGCTGCATGCCAACTTTACAGGAGCTGGGTCTGCAATAATTCAATAACACTTTTTCTTAAGACCTTCTAAATAGTATTTGATAGGTGAGATTTTCCTAAATTGTTCACTTTGTATAATTTTATAATACAGAATCATAAAGCACAGTACAGAATCACGTTTCCACCAAAACCCTTCCTACCACGCCTCAAAGATGATATAAACCCCAAAACCGTATTGCTGTAGTGCACTGAAATACATGGAAGCCACCAGTGTTACTTGGTAAATTATCCAGGTTCAAAAATTTGGTGTGTGTGCGCGCGCACGCATGTAGTTTGTTTTAACTTAAATAATGAAGAAAATCAGAAGAAATTGGAGCTTGGCACTTCAGTCGTATTCCAGGTCAACACTTGGATGTGACATAAACCAGAGATTCTAGTTCTCATACCTACAGACCAACTGAACTACTGACCTAACAACTAAAGCATGAATATATTCATATGTTTATTTTCAGAAGAGATAAAAAAAAAAGTGCATGTGAAATAGGATATGAGTCCTGCTATTGGGAACACCATGACACACAACTGTTCCTCAAACAGGAAGCTGTAGGAGTTTGAACAGATTGGTACTGCATCTATAATCACAGAGCCCGAACAGTGGATTTCCTCAGATCCCTGTCTTTTCCACCAGATTGCAGAGGTTCTCCAACAAGTAATGATAAAAATACCAAAAGGGTCTTTTTTTAGCTAGTGTCTTGTTGACAAGCCTCTCTATTACTGCAGCTGAGATGCTCATTTAAGTGCCACATTGGAGAAGGGAGGATGTTGTCTTCGGGGCAGGAATCACTTTGCAAAGATGAAGTGAAGTCCCTGTGAAAACACATGCTGGACTTCTCTCGGCATCTTCTGTTTCAAAGCTTTATGCAATACAACCGTGGCAAACCCTAGAAACTGCAACATCTTTCTGAGATGCCACAATTATTTCAGACGGTTACAACTACTTATGCCTTCCTCATTTTCCTGGTCTTTTTTTTTTTTTTCCCCCCAGTCAGACACATCATTGCATCCCATTCCTGCTGGTATAAAGCTGCACCTTTTTATGATTTTTAAAACAAATAATACTCTACTCAGCTGACAGTGGCAATTTCAGAGTGACAGAAAACCAGCCAGTATTTTAAACCCTCTGTCTTTGAAAATTATCCATTTGTTTTGTGGAAGCAACCGCAAGCAGATTTGCCAGCTGCATCATAATTCCACAGTTTTCATGTCTACCGTGGTTTTTGTAAATTGCTTTAGTTATGAAACCCAGACTTGAGTCTTTACAGATCAGATCCACAGCCTGCCCAGGTCAAAGAGAATTCTTCCAAAGACTTCGCAGGCAGTGGATGAGGATCCCTGTGAGACACAAATTAACTGAGCCTTGATTAACAGCAGTGCTGCGCTTGAACCTGATCTTGATCTTCAGCGAGAAGAGCAGCTGCAAAACAGAGCAAAAATCAAAGAGCAATATCCTGCACAATGAACCAGTCAGAAGAAGTCCTGGGAGTTCATTCAGTCCCTACTGCAATCCAAATAGGAGACTAATGGAGAATATAAGCTCCATATCAACACACCTTCAAACGTATTTGCTCCACAAACCAGACTACTCCTGCTTGATGAGAAATACGGATATTGCATTTCTGATCAGAAAGTAATTTCTCATAGTTTGTGCTATAAAATATCTTTTAACTTTAGGAACTTTAAGAACATGATTGATTTAGACTTGGAAAATAATTTAAGACACACAATTTTTTAACAAATATTACAACCAGCATTGGAGAAGCTGCTCATCCCACCGCACTGCCAGGCTCCAGGCTGCCAGAGGTCTACCAAATGTGCTTTGGTGCACTGTAATTTCTCCAGCTCACAGGGGTGCTCAGGCAGTATTGCTAAAGAGGTGCACATTTGCTGTGGATTCGGGGCTTCAAACCACACATGGCCCTCTGATCATTCAAAGGCAGTCTGATCATGTTTCGTAGCTTAAGTGTTCACAGCTGGCCTTAAAGACTGCCGTGGCCACTTTGCAAACAGCAGTGAAGTAAGAGGGGAAAAGATGTACCCGAGTCCCAGCTGGATGAGGGGTACAAAGGCACAGAGCTGGAGGGAGACCCAGCCCAGGAGCACCACCACGTCCCTCTCCATTGCAAGGAGAGCTCTTTCACAACCTTTCCCTGCCCAACATCGCCAGGACGTGGTAAAAGTCACCAAGATAAACATTTTTACCTTCTCACTATGCTCCTTTTCTAGCAGTGGGCCCTCTCAGCTGCAGGTCAGTTTCAGCATTTTACCTCAAGCATTGCATCTTGATCAGATCTTCCCAGTCTCCCAAAGACTTTATCAGGGCTGAGCCCCAAAATCTTTCACCAAGTCAGGACCATGCAGAAGACAGAACAATTTCTTAGAGGTAGCCAAAATGTTTGAAACTATCACATTTGTACAGTGGATTACAAGGGGAAGCCATCTGTTTGCCAAGCACCCTCACTGTTTGACACACGCTACAGGTGATGATGCCTCCTGAAACGCCTCCCCCACGTGAAGGTTTCAGCTCTTTTCTGTGCCTGCCCACTGTGCCTCCCAGTGCAGAGACAGCAGCCCTCTAACTCAGGGCTGGGATTTGGATGATCATGATTCTGGATTTGTTTAAATGTTTTGTTTTTTCCCCTGAAAGATTTAAGATTCAAGTTACTTGCCAAAGAATCCAAACAGAAAAGCTGACTGATTAACATAGCTGTGTGAGGTAAGTAAACAGCGTAGAACACGTATCCCCATGCCTGTGGATTCAAGTTTTCACTTCATTTGCCTCACTACGAAGTTTTCTGTAATAAACAGCAAACAGCCAAGTTCACTTAGAAGCAAAATTTCAATATATGTGTTTGCTGAAGAGTGTAATCACATCAGAGTCTGAACCACATGAAAGAGTATTTCCATGGGTCACAGACCATTCTGCAGCTGCACTACTCCACTTAAATTCATTCTATGAAATATCTTCTGTGGAGCTAAACCAGCAAGACTTTGACAACAACTGCAAATGCACAGAGTCCATAGCCCTGCGGGTACTTTGTACAAAACCTGCAGAGATACGTGAAGTTCTGATAAGCTGAGGAACTCTTTCGTGTTCAGCAAAGCCTTTATCTTTTGATTGTGACTGGCTATAGCAACCACAAAATCTGTGCTGACCTTTAAAAAAAAATAGGGAAAGTCTCAATCGAGGTGTTCATCTTGGTTTTCATTAGATTTTCAAGTAAACATTCAAATTGTTACTTTTTATAGTTAATGAAAAGAAAAAAGTTTGTTATGAAATATAATTAAGAGCTAAATAAATTGTAGTCTATCTACATAGTTCACAAAATGAAGCCCTAGATATACAGTTAAAATTTTGAAGTATCATGCATCTTCAAACATGACATTCACAATTTGGCATCTACATTTCAATTTCCACCTCCTCATTCACAGTGACATTTCTTTACCTTGGAAGAGAAGGGTTAAACCCACAGCACGAGCACTGCAGAATTGGACGGGAGCATGGCGTTCTGCGGGGAGGCGAGCGTCTGCACACAGTTCATTAAATAATGTGAGTAGTAATGAGGGTTTACACAAATCAAACAGTGTGTTAGGTAATTGTAATGTTGCTTTGTGGTAAACCACCTGTCAGGAAGCACTTCCAGCCGAAGACTCAATCTGCTGCGGTGCCTCCAGATGATTTCTAATTAGTGTAAACTTCATCTGTGGCATGGAACCAACATATTAAAAAGGTACCTGTGCTTTTTGTAGTTGCTTTCACTCTCCTCTTCCGAGCACTGTGAAAATGGCTTTTTCACGTGATCTTTTGAAGATCTCTGTTACCATAAGCACTAAGAAGCCTAACACGCTCATCTGAGGAAATGGCAGTCTTTCCCACAAAGACAGGAAAAAAACTGCACTCTGGAAAGGAACAGAGAGATTAAAAAAAGGAGACTTAAAAAGGCTCAAGTTTGTCATCAGATGTAATCCTTAACTTCAAGGTGTCAGAACAGTACACACCTCTGGCACTGACATGGAAGGACTGTGCCAAAAACATTACTGAAGTTTTTTTTTTTTGTGGGGAGGGACACATTAGGATACTGAATATCTGTCAAAGAAAACAATGGATGCTTTACTGATGGAGCAGCATAAAATCAAGATTGTCTCCTCCCTTAAAAAAATACCCTAATATATAAAGAAGAACACTTTAGGGCAGCCCTACTGCTGTGACACAGCGGGAGGCAGTTGAAGTCTTTCAAGAAACTTGAGCAGGTTGAGTATACTTTTTTTTTTTTTTTTTGCCTTATTAAAAGAGAATGTTAGCATGAATTGTAGTTTTAATTCATTTAATCATGCTCATTATGGCTATTTTGGCATTCTTGTGACAACTTACAGTAGGGTCGTTTCTAATTAAAGCTGATGAGAGTGAAGCTTCTCCAGTAATAATAGATGTTGTGTGTTCTGTAAGTAGTAAAATTGCTTTAAGTCATGTTTGAACTTGCATTTTTAAGAGAAAAGATTGTTAAGTTATTTGAATATGTCAACATGTAAGCTCCCACATCCTCAGACACCCACCTTAGGGAATTTGGCTGGATTTTGAACTGATACCTCTCCCCAAACCCCAAACAATAAACAGCTAGCACCCATATTACACATGAATGCAACAAAAAAACAGCAAGTAGGAGATCTCTGCGCTTTAAGAATGAGAGCTGCGATCATGAAGCAAATGCAAAAATTAGTCACTGCTTCTAACTCTAAGAGACAGTAAAGCTGTCAGAGATCACTTAAAGAACAATACTGGGATTGTGGCATCACTGCTTTGAAACCTCCCCTCCCCACAGTCGGCAGGCTGGTTTCTGCCTGGTACACAGGTGACAGACTGGAAATGGAAAGCGCTGGGTTTGTATCAAAAGGAAAGCTGGCAGGCAGTATAAAGCATCCATTTGAAGAGACCGACGTACTTGAAGAGATGCAAAATTCACCAAGTCACAAACAATGTACTGTCATCCTCCCCACCACCTTCCTCGGTTTGGTTAGGGATTTTTTTCCCCCTTAAACTTCCGTCACACTCCCTTTGCCCTTCCTGTAGCATTGCTTACTGCCCACAGGTTCTAGAGAAGCCAGACATATCCAGCCTGAGCTCTCGGCACATGAAAATCCACAGGTGTTGATGCCAACAGAGAGTATTATAAAGAAAATAAACTATTTTATACCCTGGTGACCTCTGCTGAATTAAAGAAGGCAGCACTTAAATGTCAGCTTGTATGATAATAATGAGACAAGCAGGCTTTAGAGACAACTCAGGAGTACAGGGAAATCATGTTATTTTCAGTGCTTGTTATGGAGCTGGATCACTTCCCCCCCCACCCCCCCCACTATTTCCCTGACCCAAAAAAAGAACAAAAAAATACATTGTGATTATCTTCCTTTTGTGGCAGATCCATTTTTCATCCAACACCCTTCTGAAAACATACTAAACTGACAGTCTGTGGTTCACAGCATTTCACAGCACTGAAAATTTTTCCTGACTTGTGCAGTGATGTGATTTATATAGGATATTTATTCTTATCCATGGAGAATACCTTATAAATTATACACATCTCTTTACACATTTTGTCTTTCTTCTGGAAGGGGAAGGTCATCTCATTCTTTACACCAGAGAGTAGTCACAATGGGAAAAAGAAACCTGTGTGTACACGCAGTCTTAATCTCATTCATGACCATATATGTACTTAAACTGCCTTTTATTCTTTTCCACTTTTATTATTATTTATGTTCTTTGGGGAATAATAGGAGACATACTGAATAAGGTATAAAATTCTACATCCCTTGTTACGCTAGAAAATACATCGTTGCAAAATAAATCAAGTCGCTTGCTTCTGAGGCATACTGGCGCATTACTAAAGTCATTCCAGTGGAATAGCATTGAAAGACAGTGGAATAATCGCTGCATCAACAGTGAAATTAAGAAGAGAATCTGGTCAAAAGTGGTAGCTAAGGGCAACCAAGGAAGACCTTGGCCACCTTGGGCATGACCCCCTTCACACACAATCCGAAGATGTCTCAGAAATTCCCAGCTGAATTTGGACATTGTTGGGTAAACACACACAGGAGAGGCAAAGGCAGCAGATGCCTCTCCTACCGCTTGTTAAGCCAAATTAAATTTGCTGTGCAATTTTGTGAACCTTTCTTCTTCAGTGCTTAAATCCAATGTATTGGCCATTCTCCTACCACCACCAAAGGTGTTCTGCCTCTTCAAAACTCAGTTCTCCTTCCCCCACAGTTAAAAGCATATATTGTTGCTTACTGTTACTCACTAATTCTCTCCAACAGCACTTCCATATACTGCAAATGAGAAACAAAATATTTAAAAAGCTCATTTCCTCCCATGCCAAGAAACTGATTGTACATCAGATGAAGCAGAAACGCCATGCGAGCATAACATCGTACAGTCTGAGCAGTTACTGAGAGGCTTGAGTCTGCTTTTAAAGACAAAGGTGAATACAAATATCACTTCTGAACACAAAGTTTCACTGTCAAGCAGAGTTTTGGCAGAAACTGCTTAAAAAAAAAAAAAAATGTTTTGAAAAGATTTTTTTCCTCTAGATTGCTCCAAACTGGATATCTCACTTAAAAAGACATTACCCAAACCTTGACCATCTGATGCACTAACTCCAAACATATAATTATTTTGAAGAGCACAAAAGGAGCGGCTGTGCCATGTGTTTAATGGGCACCACAGCAAGGACAAATGTGGCATTACACTGCGGATTAATCGCCTAATTAAATGAAGCAAGATGCATCAGGAATTGAAGATCAAGTCTCTTACCCCAGTCACAAATTTAGAAAGAGCCTCCTTGGAATATAACACAGTCAGAAAACCATATATCAGGCCAAGTTGCTGTTAAATATTTAAGCACATTTGAACTAGATTGCCTGTTTATCGCTCAAACCAAGCTTACGTTCATTGTGCAGTAAGTTGTTCCTGCCCTTATGTCTTAGCCTTGTATGATAAGGGTTAAGTATTCTGTGAGTTCTTGTAATTAAAACAGTTTAATGTGTTATTATTTGGTATTGGAATTCCCCCCACCAGCAAATAAATACAAAATTTTCCTACTAGCTCTAGAACACCGGGGTTCAAATCTCTTTTTCCCCAATTGTATCAATATTCATTTATTTCTCATTGTTGAAGACGCAAACACCCATACACTGAAACTGCACGAACCTTGCAGCTTTGTTCATTATCACCCAAAGTAACCCACTGCCCAAAGTCAGCATGAGTTGCCTCTCAGACCTCATTGGGCTATGGAAATAACTCTAATTTCTTCACCATACAAGGTAAGATCCTACTGCTGTATCCTTGATGAGCATTTGAAATTCCCCTTAAAATTCATGAGGTTATTATTTCTGAAGGGCTACTTTGTTAAGACTCTATTACACAGCCACCTGTTGCGATGGTGGAAAAAAAGAAATCCCATTCATCTCTTACTAACAGGTTCCATCGCATTATATTCAAATCATAAACTAAGATGGCTTATGAATATTTCCTTTTGAATTAAAATACCAGTTTCTCATGTGAAATGGACTTTATGATAATTCAGAGCTTATCTCCACAGTTTGATGTCTTTGTCCTTCCTTAAACAAATAGTCTGCATATTAACACAGTGATAACTGTCCTTCCACTTAGTCAGGAACTTAATTGTGCATTTGGCTAAGATTTTTGTGTTTTTAATCACCTCTACCTGGTGTTTTATTGTTGGTCTCTCTCAATATTTCATACCAGATAAATGCCTCTAAAATTTCTGCTCTAACTGGCAACAAAAAGTTTTCTTCCCTCATTTCAAACAACGTTAAATAATTTTTTAAAAATAAAGCAAACAATGAAGCAAGCAGCAAAGGCTGAGAAGTAAAGGTTTGAGAGTGCAAACACCCTTCCTATTCAGACACAGCAGAACCAGCACCTCTTCTGGCTGTTTTCCCTGAAGCAACGCCACCAGACCTGCTGCCCTGATGAGCAGGCCAGCTGCAGGAAATCATTTCTCCTTCTTTCAGTGACTTTGGGTAAGACTTCAATCTCTTTGTACAGAGGCCTCTTGTTTTATACATGTAGTTACCATATTTTCATTGCAAGATCTCTAAGAGTGGTTCAGCAATGAAAAAGCAAAACACATTAAGAACTTCAATTTTCCTCATTTTTGCATTTTTCCTGGATGAAAAAGAAGTCACTGCTGAGTGAAATGAAAGAACCATGCACACGCTTTGTGCAAGAACAAACCTGCTTTTCTCTTCACTCAAGTCTCATCCATCTGCCTCTTAATCTCCAGTAGCTCAGAGACCATGATTCCTTTTTTAATCTCCATAGGGATCATGCTGCTTCTTTGATAAAACAATTCTCTCTTTGTGTTCGACTGTTTTCTGTTGCAGTAAAGTCATAGCTAGACGCCTCACATCTCCTTTCCACAAAACACTGTCATTCTACAATGCTTCCAAGCTTTTT
>VXAV01009056.1:429862-471502 GCA_013399715.1 Alectura lathami | reverse complement strand
CAAGACTAACACCTCAGAAATATAAAAAACTGCCTAAAGAAATCAAGAAGACAAAAAATATATATATTGAAAATGTATTCCATCCTGTTCTATGTATTTCTTTATTAGAGGTAAGGCTAAGCAATTCAATATTGTAGTATTTTTCTGCTTTAAGGCACAGCACCATGTCAGCTCANAAAAAAAAAAAAAAAAAAAAAAAACAGAAAAAGCCACACATTCCTTGTGGAAGCCCTCTACCAATCCAAACATTTGGTAACAGCTATCCAGAAAGAGAGATACTAGCTCATCAGATTTCTCTGTTAGCGGATATCAGTAGCACATTGCATTAATGTGTCAGTAACCAGTTTTTAGAAAAAAAAAAAAATCAGATGACTTCTAACAAACTTCCATATGTTACAAGATAAGAAAGAAGTACACTGAAGACAGCTGTCTCCCTCTGTCACTTCTACACTGCTTCATGTTGCTACAACAGCATCAGAATTCGGAAAAAAAATGTAAATGCATGTGCATAAATATAACGTATCAATAAATAAGGTGATGAATCACAGCTGCTCCCAGTCACTAAGTTGTTTAATTTTAATTCAAGTAGTAAAAGCCATTAAAGCCTAGACTCTCTGAGCAATTATGGATAATCGGGAAAAAGCCTCCAAGACAAGTTTCAGAAGCATTTCTGTGGTGGTTCCTCCCCTCAAGTATATGACAGAGTGTATAAGAAGTCTGGAGGAGGAACTCCACAATTTATTTTGCTTTTTCCATGTTTTGAAACCATATCCTCGGGCTTCAGGCACTAAGTATTTAGACAAGGTACATTTCTTCCCCCTCAAAAACCATTCAAAACTATTTTTCATAATGGGCTCTGAATAGCAGGAGAAAAAGAAAAATACAACACTTCTGTCAAACAAAAGCAATGGAATAATGGACTGACTGAAAACACACTCCCTGAATGCCGCTGCTCCACCATCTAGGGCTTGGACAAAGATGCTCACACTTCAGCAAGCTGTGTGAAGTAAATTGCCCATTTACGTAAAGACGCCAAATGGCCACTTATACACTTCACGGCTGGTCACGAGCTGAAACATTTATTATAACTCTAGATCACAAGCGTTTTATTGGTGCTGGTGCCATCAGTAAGGAGTTCAGGGTACTGCAGTACTGGAAAATCAGTGCTCTACAGAAGGGAACACGTAGTTGTTTGGACAGAGGGCTATCTACCCCGGCAAGCGTAACTGGGCTGATAGGGACAGCAAGAATAGCTCTGACTAAGGGACTCCCTCTACCAGTAATTCACGCTCAGTCGCTAAAACAAATACATTGCTTCCCAGGACCTTGTTTATTGGACAGAAAGGCGCTTCTCCTTCTGGACTTGCTTGACAATACCCTGACAACACCCTTAGCACTTATAACTTTGTAAGCAAAACCACCACCACACCTGAATGTACTTAAGAACATGCTCTGTTCAGTACACAAGAAACTCTGCCTGATGGATAACAGAGTCCAAACTTTTTAAACCAAGACTAGATTAATGTTTTGGCTCATTTTTACTTTGCTTTTGTGGTATCTCTGATATAGCTGACATACAGCCAGTCACCTTTGCTCTCACAGAATGGCATCACAGCCACCTCCAAGCTCACACCACCGGTGCACTGTGCTAGCATGTGACAATCCAGTTCTCTAGCTGTCCGTAACTGCACTGTGACATTTTGATCTTTCATGACACCAACAAAAAAAGTGAGCTTTATTTTCCCATTTATTTTTACAGTCATTTTGAAGTAAATTATACTTGCATTTGAATTATTTTACAATTAAGCCAGTGCATTTCAGTGGTCTCTGATGAATTCGTGTAGTTTATCATTTGCTGTGAGACACTGATGGCTGTTTAGTATGTCCTGAACATAACCTTGAGACAACAGGAGCTCAATGCACTTCACAATTACATTCCTCAGCAGGAAGCAAATTCCACAGTTGACATATGAAAAGAACAAACTGTTCTTTCATTCAGAATAAACAAAAATATTTATTTCATGTTCTTTTAACTGTTAACTACTGAACATTTTGATTGTTTCACTGTAAAGCACTCCATGACTTCCAGAAGAGCACTTCTTCATTTCCTCCCCGTTTTTAAAAGGATGCACAAGAGATGGAGAAGTACAGAACTACAGCTGAAGAGGAGACTCCTTTGACTTGTAATCACATCCAGAACCATTGAGATCAGGTAAATTAACTCAGCCCATCAGTAAATCAGACCGGAATGATATGCTTTACCATCACCTCCAAGGAATAGCCTTCCTGACAACCCCAGTCACTTTAAACATCTGTAAGTGATTTCAAGAGACAGTAACCCTTCAAGATGTGCAAAGCCTTTCCTGTAATAGCCAACCAGCTGCCCGTCATACATATCTACGGAGGTGGCTTACAGAACTTTCATGTATAAATGGATAGGGACATCAGAAATACCCTGCACATTAGTATTAGGCCAATCGCAAGTGCACAAGTTTTCTACCCCACTTTTTTGCTCCATTTAGCACCTAATAGTCAATGTGCTGTTAATCTTGACAGTCACCGACTTCCAATAGCAGAGATCTCAACAACTTCATAAGCAGAGAAATCCCCAGCAAAGACAGTTGCTCAAAAACAAAGTTTAAAACAATAGTTTGGGTAAGAAAAAAAATAAAATACCAAGGACCATCTTGCTTTTTAAGAGATTCAGATAAAAGGGGGACAAGGAAGAAAGAAATTAGGAGCTGAAATCATTGTTCAAAGAAGGAGATGAGCAATACTGCCAGAGTAAAGAGAAGGAAGGCATCACTTCCACATCTTTCATAAGGCCACAGAAAGCATTCAGAAAGAGGGAGGAACAAGGGGCACACAAAATGCCTGAGGTACAAGCTGCTCTTTCTAGCTGTGTCTGCTGCTTTACCAGATGGACAGGGCACAGTCAGACAGGTCTGCCAGATTTCTCCAAAACTGCAGTTCATGAAAGCAGGCCTCCGTCCTGAGGAAACTGCTTTCCCAGCGTGTCTGCAAGGCTATGAGAAGGCTTGTTTTCATGCAAACATACACAGACACTTGAAACAAAAACCACTGAAATACAACAAAATTCCAAGAAGAAAATGAAGGAGTTGTGGCAAGTTGCTGAGGATTGCCCAGGCCTGACAGAGACCCTGAGCTTGCTCAGAGGAGTTGCAGCACAGCAAAGGGCATAGGCATCTCCACATCTGCCTACATTTTGTAGTTTAAAATATTTATTAAGCAGTATGCTAGTGATAACTTTATTCTCCTGTTGATTACCTCTCCTGGGCAGCTAAATATTAACATGAGGTTGTTCTTCCTAGCTAATTTAATAAGCAAGAGCTAATTTAAATGAGCATATCCTTTAGGAGTAATCCACGTGAATAATGATCCTAACTTGTTTTCATACAGGAGTTGTGACTTATTCAGGCTTTCACAATACTTCAGAGTTTCTAAAAGAGGCACTATGCTAATTACCCTGCTTAGTAACAGCACGCTGGAGCAAGTTCCTCCTGTTTGTATGCACTCCTACACACAGGAGGGAGTTCAGGCACACCAGATAATGTCTTGTAGCATCTTCCTACTCAGGCATCCTAAGAGATGTTTTCCCTTCATTTGTCCTTTTCAGACAAATGTGTTGTGCTTTTCATTTTCCAGCACCAAGGCTCTCAGTGACACAGGGACCAGCATGGTAAAAGCACAGCAACTACAGAGCAGATCTCTACATTGTGCCAGTCAGGATTTATTTATTTTTTCACTTTTTTTTTTGGGCTAACACCATCAGGGATCAAAACCTAAGACCATCTGATGGCTCAGCAAACCCCACGGTGAATGAACACAATCCCACCCCTGGTCCCTCAGCATGGCACCAGGGAACCCTACAGCCAGCAGCTTGGGGCAGGCCTACCTGGGCTCCTCAGCTCCCCTCAGCAAACACAGCTCCTCACAGCAAAGTGCTCTCCTCCTTCTGAAGCCTGTTGCCCTGGGTGCGGTTAAAGGGGCCACAGTAGCTGTTAATGAGCTCATTAACAGCCAGGGTGGGTGGGGGGCACTGCAGACCTTATGGCCCTTCAGTGCCCCACAGGGGGCTGCGGGGCAGGCCCCTGCCTTCCTGCCATCTTTGGGCTCTTTTGAGTATTGACATTGCATCAACTTGTTAGGCTTGTTTGTTTGCTTGCCTGTCCCTGCTGCCAGAAACATCCTCACTCCTTTGAACCACCATCAAGTACACATCCCTGGAGACCTCAAACAGCAGTGTTTTTTTTTTTTTTTTTGTCAGCACTCCATTTAAATAAATTATGAGCCAAGTTTAAACAACCCCTTTGTTATTGTTGTCATGGCAGAGACTAAAATTATCCTCGTCCCACTGCTGTCTGTATGGTACTGAGCATAAAACCCACGTTAAAGAGGAAAGCTCCAGTTTGTTCTGCCTGACGTCCTTTCTCAGTTGCATGGGGCTTGTTCAAAGCTCTCCCTTAGCTATAGCCTTGCCAGATGAGGATGTTGCCGCTCACACTGGGATGTTTATTTCTTGTTCCAGTGACCACGGTGCACAAATCCTACATAAACAGGGAGCTGCTCTGCCTCCTGGCTGGCCTGGGACTGGGAGCCTGCGGAAGAGTTTTCTAGACACTTTCCCTAGCCTCATTCCTCACAGCTGCTTCAGTTGAAAAAGTACAGCCAAAGAGTGGGTTGTGCATGTGTAACATTTCAGCCACTCAGGAGTATTGTGTAAAAGGCAGGGCTGGGAGGAGGGGAAGAAATATATTACAGTACTGTTTTTCTGCAAGCTGTCTGTAGTACTGTGACCAAATGATTTCTCCTCCTTGTTAGATCCCAAGTAATATGGAAAAGGGTCAGGACCTGACATTTTCAAAGCACAACAGCACTGACCACTTTATCTTCCTTAGGGACTTCCAAGCAGATTGCTGTGCAATTTAGTTACCTTAGTAACATCAGGCAGCATGTAGACTTGCAAATAGTCGTTATGTCACCTTGCCAATCTGCTGCTACTCCTACCAGGAATGCAGAACAAGCAATGAATTATAGGGATATTACTCAAATACGTTGTACCTATATATATATAAAATATATATATTACATATGTATATATATGTAAGAAAACCATTAGCACTTTCTTTCTTTATGAGATTAGCCTAATTCCAGCGGGAAACACCACATCTTTTAGTAAGAATCATTCTTCAGTGAAAAAATAATCCTTGAAATAACTGGTTATTTATCACTTCTGTTCCTTCTGAAACCACTTTGCATAAATGATATGACGACCTCAAAACAATGTTGTCCTGATTTTTTTTTAATATTACAGAAGATTTTCAGTTGGGAATTATATACTGAAGTAGCCATTTTTTAAATATTGGAAACTGGTGAACCTTAGATATACAAAGCAGGGAAATGCTGTTTTCATAGAACACTATGAACCACAGATACTGACAAAAACAAGCCTAACATTCACTATTCTGCAAGCTTCCAAATGAAGCCTTTTAAAAATAGGTTTTATAAAAAATGGATACCATGCCAACATAAACATACAAATAAAGCAATTAATAGGAAATGTTGCCTTATATATGATACATTTATATGCATACATAAAAGACTAATATACCTCATATAGGGAGGATGGTGATTTATGTTGTTTGATGTGCAGTTAAGACGGTTTGTGCCATCTCTCTGCAGCAGACAAATGCACTGGCAGCTGGGGTGGAAACCCTTAGATCACCACTCTTAAAAGGATGGGATGGAGCACACTTGCTCAAGTCCTGCTTCAGGGGTCATCGCTTTTTAAAAGGAAAGTCTGTCTTGAACTGAATAGATTCTCTCCCATGTGATAAATCTACTGTCTTGAAAGTAAAGTTGGAAAAAAAAAAAAAAAAAAAACAGAAAACATTTTCTATTATGTTCCTCTTTAACTAATTGTTAATAACAAGAACTAAATTTGGCTCTTGACTTTTATACAAATTAGTTGGAAGCAGAATCTCTCTTGTGACACTACTTTGCATAGGAGTGGCAGCAGGGTATAAGTATGCTGTCCCAATAACTCAGATTTCAGCCTCCTTCGCTTTACTGCCTGCAGTTTTTCTCTTATTTTCAGTTATTCTGAGAGTGATATTAGCTTAGTACCAGAGCTGATATGCTTGTTTTTAAGACAAAAGAGAAAAAGACAGAGCTCTGTGCGCTGTAATTCCCTTGACTGCCTTGGAGAGAAGATGGCACAACCAACTCCTTTCTGCGCTGTATCTCTGCTGCCACTAGGACATCAACATGTAACATGGCCCTGTCACATATGCATGCATGCAGCTCAAAAGATGGCTAATTTTTCACAAGTTTTCAGCACACAAACTTAAGCTAGAGCATAGTTCAGCGTCTGAGTGAGAAAGCCAGATTTCTCAGGCAGCACCTGGGGAAATTTTAAAAGGGTTTTCCGGGAACCGGAGATTGGGGTCCACCATCAGAAAAGTGTTTAACACTCCTTGGTACACTAGGTTAAATGGGAGGTCGATAATATTTACTAGACTAGATGCTGAACCACTTCTGGAAATCTGGCCACAGTTGTAAAAGTGGGAGCTAAGGCTGAAGGTTTGTATTTTGCTCCTTAAAAGGAATAGAAGCAGCTGGATATTCATCTGGTGGCCCCATTACAATCCCAATGAGGACAATACAATTATCCACCTGAGTGGCAAATTTCAAAAGTCAGACTGCTGTGCACAAGTGTGTATATTTATTATACATAATATAAATACTAAATTTGTGCCAAACAGATGTTTATTTTAGAGGAGACAGCTGTTATTGGGATTTAATTTCTGATTTTTCAAATGTCACAGGAAGAAACATCGCATGTTAGCTCACAGTTGCATAAACTGCTCACTAGAATTAATAAACTTTCTGAAAAGTTGAATTACATTAATGAAGCCTATTCATTACCATTGACATGTTTTATGTTTTTAGCCAACAGAAATGCATTTAAAATGCTACATTACTGACAAAGAATGTATTCTTCATAATCTTAATTGTCATACATTCTTGTATCATAGGTATAAATTTCAGTTATCAATTAGATTTGTATTAATTAAATTCAAAATTATTTTTAATTCCAGACATGTATTAATTGTACAGTATCTCAAGAATAAAAGTTTACCCGGGATAAAAGCCCAATTTCACAAGGTTCTGTACAGACACAAAGTGAGAGACAAACATGAAGGTCAAATTTAAAATGCCAGGCTAAGGTGAAGGCAAGTGACACTCCTGTTCCTGTACTGCAAATGGAAGGAAGTATATGTAGCCAAATTCTAGAAATCCTATTCTCAATGAGCACAGTGGTTACTGCATTTGAAAGGACAGTGATAAAACTTTACCAAATCAAAATCTGAGCTTCATGGAAAATATGCTAAAAAGTGGGCTGTAAGTCATTGTAGGTTTCCACAGGTCAGAGGAGATCCATGGGAGATCAAGCAACTGAAATCTCTAGTTCTTTTTCCAGTGTGTCACAAAAAAAAATTGCCTTTCTGCCTGGTTCTCTTTTAATTTAAACAACTAGTGTTGCATTTTGAAATTGTAAGTATTAACTACATTATAAATTAAAGCCATAATTTTAAACATATTATAGCTTAAAAATATTTAAATAGAACCATGAGAGAATATATCATTTTAACTTAAAAAAAAAAAAAAGTTGTTCTAATAAACACAAGATTATACTTAAATAGCAGAGCAGCTACCATAATTAGAAGGAAAAGGGCTTATTATGAAGACTGAGTAAAATGCAATAAGTATTTAATTTTTCATAATGAAGAGCAGATTGTTTTGAAAGTAAGTAGTACTATGAACCCTCTGAGACCTCTGTTCAGTGTGCATTTCCTCCACTGTGTGCACTGACTTTGGTTGCTCCCATGCAATTACACCAATCCACTCGTAGAGCCTCACACAAAAGCACCCAAATTAGGCTCAGGGTTGCAACCTGGATACTGCAGGCATGGCAGCTGAGCCAGCCTTCATGCTCATTTTACTAATTAACCCTCCTGAAGAAGACTAAGACAAACTGACTTCCTCCAGAGTGTTCATGCTTTTCCCTGCCCCCCTTGACTATCAGTCTTCATTGTGCCGTGTAGAAATCGAACCTAAAAGGCCAGTGACATAACTTACTATTCCCTGTGTTGGACTGGCATGCTGTTTGCCAAAATGGGAGGTTTCCCTGTGCCACCTTCCTCCAGCTCCATGCAGACGCCCACTTTTCACAGCCGCTCATGCAGTGCCAAGAGAGAGCCATCGGCACCTATGGAAAACAATTGCTGTAACTGTGGTTACACTTTACAAATCAAAAGCCTTGAAGATGTGTGTTATGCTCCACTTTCTCTAAAGGTGTGCATTAAGCTATGTAAACTAGATAATAACTTCTTACAATGGCCGCTAAACACTTTATACATCCCATTAGCTTACACATTAAAATAAGGTATTGATCGAGCTTTTTCCAATGAACTATGAACTTACAGCACTTTTGGTTACAGCTCCTTCCTTCAACACAATAAAAAGCCACATCTGTGGTTTCTACTCTTAATCATAAATTCAACTTTGAAAGAGCAAAAATACAAACTGTGTAAATATCAACAGGGAAAATAATTTTCCTACTTCCACCCCATTTGCACTTTGTGTATTAATACGTCATTACTGCGAGCATTGAAGGATAAATCATACCAGAACAAACAAGGCTAAAAACATTAATATCTCAATTTGGGAGCATTTCAAACATGACTTCCTGAAAGTGGTATTGCAGGGTCACTGAAATGCAAATATTAGCATATATAATAGGCACAGTGTTCTGACTAGGATTTCCATGCCAGCTTTTAATGTAAAACATTTTACTTCTCTAGCATAATTGTAGTTCAAATATAGGACCATAAAGTAGAAGTGTTGGCAAAGGCCATGGCAGCTACTTTAGTCTGTGATACAGATAGATATTTCTGTAGGCCAACCTTTCAGCCTTAGGCATAGAAAATGGAGATGTGCACTTACTAATGAGATAAGGGGAACCTAATTGCCCCTTTGCACTTTCAGTTAGCAAACCGAGCAGGTGAGAGCAGGATTTTATTCACAAAGCAGTGTGTTGGTTAGGACCTCGGGGACCAGTGGGAATGACATAGCTGCAAAAGAAAGATGAAAAAAACTGATACACAGAATGGTCTACCCAGTATCTCCTTCTAGTTTCCACTAATCTGACAAATTCAACAGAAAGCACTTGGTACTTCTTCCCTTACAGTTTTAATCTCTTTCCTCTTAATTTTCATGACTGCCTGCTGAAGTTATGTTACAGCATTATTTTGGGGCTGAGGCACTGAACTGAGAGGCAAATGAGCTGGGTTCAGTTCTCGCTTTTGTTCCCAAGTGCTTGTGTCATGTCAGGCAAGTCATTCCACATTGTGGTATCCCAGGTCCCATCTAGACGGTGGAAAAAACACAACCTGCCTGAGAAAGGTGTCGTGAGGATACACCTGTGCCTCAGAGATTCTCAGATACAACCATAACGTGCCCTAAATAAATACACAGTGAAAATAGTTTTCCGTCCCTCCTCTTTGTAATTCATGGGTTGCTACTTCATTACCTGTGGCACTGAAGGATAATTTATACCAGCTCAAAATGGAAATAAACATTAGTACCTTCATTCAGTACCATTTTATACATGGTTTGCTTTAAGATGCTTTTGGCCTAAAGACTCAAATAAATGCAGAGCAATCGGGGAGGAAATCCTTTGCTTTTAACTAATTCAACCCAAGTGCTTAATTCCTAGCAATCCAGTAAGACATTTTCCTATTAAATCTACTGCATTTAACTTTAAAACCTGGTAAAACATGAAAAATACATATCTAATAGCATGCCTGCACTGCGTTCACTGCTGTGACTGCTAAGTGGCACTTAGCATTTCCCAGGTAGCTTTTAACTTCCAGACCCTACCACGCTCCGGAAAATCTCCCCAAACCTGGCTGCATGGTTAATCTCTGATGACCCAGCACTGCCTTGGCCTGTTCATCAGCTAATTGAAGTCAATAAGGCAGAGTCAAGAGTTCATTAATTAGAGGGAAGGGTTGCTTAGGCAGCACAGTCACACACTCTGGTCCTGTCCTCAGAGCCTGAGGGACAATGTCAGGAGGCCAATTAGACAGGAGTATTGTAGAGGTAACTGGGTAACCTGTCTATTGTTAAGGCTTCTCCTGGCTACAGAGAGATGAAATTAAGATGGCTATTGCCCAGGAACAAGTGGAAAAGAGATGCAGATGTTAATGAAACTTGCAAGGATACTCCAAATGCAGGCAGCAGCTGGGCCCCATTAAAAACTGGACAAAGTCCTATGCAAGTGACGAAGGCCATCTATCTGCAGCTCCTCTGTAGGAAGCCACAGAGATCTGGAGTTGTGCTTCCAGAACAGCAGCCTGGATTAACAGCAAAGCCTAAGCATCAGCAGCCAACAGTACTCTGAATACCCGAGCCAAACTGGGAGGGGCACTGAGTACCACTTTGTAATACACAGAGCACTGTAGGAAGCTGCTTCTATGCATCTTCATAAGAATGTTGTGATTTAAATTTCATACGCTACTTTTTCTTTGCATTTTTTGCACTTCAAAATGAGAACAGTGTTGCTTTTGACTTTATTTTCTTTCATGAAAAATGTATATTTCTTATTCTAATAAATCATTCTAATTAACATCATTGTTTTTATTTCTTAGCCTGCCTTGCTATCTTTTCTGTCAATCTTTTCATTGCCGAAACAAATAAATAAAAAAAGTATATCTGAGATGGAATTATTTTTCTTAGAATCAAATCATGGTCATCCAGTAGAACTCACAACAGCTAACTAAAGATAGCAACTTCTTCCTGTTTCAGACTGCAACAACATATGTACAAATATTTCATTTTTAAATCCCCAGAAGATGTTCAAGAGGAAAGTAATTTTAATCCACAATGGAAGATCTGAATTTTAAGAAAGGTTTTGCTATAGAAGGAGTAGAGCCTGAAATACTGGGGCATTAAATCACAAAAAGCTAAGTGTAAGAAGCAAAGCAAGTGGTAGGAGAAGGAGACTGAAGCAGGAGTATAACGTAGGCATACTGTGGTGTAAAAGGGAAATGAGAAAGGTGACAACAGAAGCTGCATTTTGGAGAGCAGAATAGAAGAAGCTGCAGGGCTTGCTGGCAAAATCTGACCCAAACAAGAGTTTTTGCATTCCACAGAGAAATGGAAATAATTTACTACTATTATTATTACTGTTATATTTAGTAGGGAACAAATATTGTAGAAGAAGGTATGGGAGAAAGGAATGAAGCCAGCTGTAGGGCTGATTTACAATGACATTTGGGCAGAAGAGAATATTAACAAAACAGCTGTTCTTTTAGGAAAAAAGATAAACAGGAAAGGGTAAGACAAAATAAATCATTTGAAAATATCCAGTAAAAATAAAATACAGCTAACGTATAACTAAAGAAGATGAAAATCATAACCTAAACTGCCTGCCATTTAGCACTACCCCTGAGTTCCTCAGGTATGTGCTTGCCTAAGGGATGCTAAGGCACAAAGACCCTGCACGCACCAAAGCCTCGAAGCCCACACTGGCCAGGGAGATCAGAGCTCCACCAAGTCCCTTCTAAGCATCATGCCCACTGCGCTAGAGGTTTTCCAGAAATAACTGACAAGTACGTGAAGTTCTTCAGACACATCCTGTCAGGAGGCACTGTAGATGTCATAGCATATTTTTACAATCAATAATGGATATCTTTTCTTCAGGTTTTTTTTTTTTTTTTTCCCAAGGATGCATACCGATTTTATAGTAAAATAAAGAAAAACCTCTTTTCCATTCATGACTTTTAAAAGATAACGTGGTATATGTTAGTGATACAAATCCAGCTTTAACTACTCTGTTAAGTGCACTGTGTAGGCAGTCTTTATGGAAAAGGAAACACCCTTTTCCCCTTATTTATCCTTTCTAAGCCAAACATAGAATTGTATAACACACAATGTCAGATTTGTCACCGTGATTACAAATTTCTGTGCCAATGATTAAACCGCGGTCTCAGTGCTGTCCAAGTTACAAAATCCTCCTAGGCATCAAGGCAGCTCCCCAAGCTGCTCATTACACTCAAACTTTTCTCCCACAACCCCTCTCCAGCTCTCGTCCTCCAGACCAAAATTCCAGTGTTTTGACCAGTTACATAAAATGAAACATATTGTGTCTATCCTTTGAATAAAACACCTGTTAAGCTTCCCATTTTTCAGGAGGCATCGCACTGGATTCCCATCCAGATGCTCAGCAGGACCTGTGGATGTGCATGGCTCTGTACAGCAACACCGTTACCGGCACGGCGATTCAAATACTGTTCGTACAGGTTAGCCACAAACACCAAAGATAGGATGCTGCTCAGTGCACTTGTAGGCTCCAGCCAAGGCTGAACACAACCTGCTTTCCGCAGCTAAGAAACGTCAAGTGGGATGTCAAATTTATGGGGCTTTATTCTTGAGCATGTATTCAGGAAATATTAATTAGAAAATTTTAATTAAATGGCTGTGGTCCACTCATGAAAGAACAGTTCTCTGATGTTGTGATACCAGCCTATAATTAAGTCTCCTACTACAGATCAGGCTATGAGGAGTCTTTCATGTTCTTTTTGCAATTACTGGTTACTGGAGTTTCTTTACATCAGCAGTAAGAATATCCTGCTGTAACTGGATGGAGCATCTTTCCTCCAGAAAGACATCCAAAGGGTGATTGTGGTCACCAGCGGAGGAATGCAATTACCTATAGCAATAACAGGGAACGGGTTTCTTAATGGATGTCCAACACCCTGGATATTTTAGACAGTATTCATGTTGTTAGCTATAAATACATATGGCCACTTGGGATGAAAACCCTAATTTCTCAGCCCTAAATATCAACGCCCAAGTTACAGATTTTTTCCCTAGGCTTTTTTTCCTCTATCCTCTGAGCTCCAATGAGAAGACAACATCACCTACATATATATTGCAAACACAACTACAATATAGTACTTGAGAATGCTAAACTATTTCCAGCTGTAGTATCATCATTAATGATACGGGGAAAAGGAGCAAACAGTGACTGTCACAGATGAAACTAGGAGAAAATGTGAATGAGCTTGAACTTCAAATGCTTCAGAATAACAAGTTTTTGGAAGAAAATAATTGAAAAAAGCATTAATGGGAAGAAAGAATGTGTAAATGTAGATGTGCTGGAGCAATGACTGATGGAAAATTCCTTGGTTATGACAACAGGACACCAGGTAAATGAACTGGAGACCAAAGCGTTGGGACACAATTAAAGCTTTCGCAATTATAAACGTTTTCAGGAATCTATGCTATCTGACCTGTTCTGCACACACATTTTATCACAGTTATCAATAAAAATCAATGATAAGTATAATTTTACTTGAAAACATTGATAGCAAACCTAAGGAATTCAAGATTTCCTTTTAAAAAGAGAATATTTTTCTAAGATAAACACTGTTCAGAATATAAAATATTATTTGCACATTGATAAAATCAGATGACCACAGTGTCTCCAGTGATTTCTTTTTTTTCCCTCCAGGATGCCATAAGGAATAAGTACAGAAAATACTTTAGGGTACTACANGCCACAAATTCTTTTTCACGTGTTTTGAAGGTCCTGCAAATAATGATGCTTTGTATTTCACCTTAGGGGGATGCTCAGGGTGACACAACTTGGTGTTGTATTAATATTTGATTTAAGGAGCGGGAAGTATTTTAAAGATACGTGAGACAACTTCCTGGTAGAAGTTCAACAAATTCTTGTTTTAAAGCAGTGCTGATTTGTGTTATTGGAGAGGACATAATTTTGATTGATCTCCACAGAAGCTGACATTTGTGGATATTCTGCATAGCTATGAAAATATGTATTTACCAATACAGATATAAATATTTTTATTAGAAAAATAATTGGGCAGAAAAATTATTTTTTATTTGAAAGTTAGAATTTGAAGAACGGCAATTAAAAAAAGGGAGCATCATATGCAATTGCTTCACTAGCCCTGAAACCAGGATTTGGAGAAAGTGCTAAAGAAAGGTGAAACAGCTTAGTATCTTTGAAGTGGAACTCAGAGCTAAACCTCTTGGACAGGCAGCATGATCTGCCAGGCTTGACAGGAGAACCACCTAATTGCACAAGTGAAAGATGAAAATACAAATCAGCTTGAGACAAATTCTGAGAGGTATTGATGTCAGATCATATAATCATTTACAAATGTGTTTCCCCTCCTAATTTTTTCAGTTACTTTTATTACAATGTAAATGGAAAATTAAAAAGTTCTAAAGTTTAAAGTTGCATGACCATTTTTTTAGCTATTTTTCAATAATCAATAGTACAATTAAGTTGTTTCTTGTTATTATAAATAGATTCTAACTAAAACAATATGGAACTCACAGTACTCATATTAATTACTTTGAAAAGACGCTTTTATTTGGAATGAGAATAGCCCTAAATGGCAAAAAATTAACAACATACTTTGGCAAACCACATGGTCCTGGTCCTTATATCAACCAGGCTACATTTCAGGCTCTAAAATGAAAAAGACCTAGTTTATTATGTGCTCATTTTGATGCAAAATTCAAGTAACCTGACTAAACTGTGCTTAAGATTCACGTATAAAATCAAACAGTTTTTAAAGCTTGAACAAAAACTATGGAAATTAAAGATCTTTGCAAAACTGGTGAAAAGGGCACCTCTACTGTTGGTACCAACAAAGAGCTCAAATTTTGCTCTGAAGAAATTTATCTTCATCATTAGTCCAAAAGATACTTTTCCCAATATCAAATACCATAAGAGAAAAATATTAAATCCCTTTTACAGATCTATAAAGAGAAGTACATTACAGAAAAACATCACATTTTAAAACATATTTTTCCTGTGTCTTGCATTAATAGAAGAAAAACAAACAAACAAAAGTTTTTAACAAGATGAGAGCTCAAAGAAAAGTGATACTCCCTAACTGCTAGTGGTTAAAAAAGCTCAGATTACAGATATTACCAATATTTTAAACTGGTAATATTTATATAAAGTCCAGCAGAACATTTTATTATTATTATTTTAAATTCACCTCTGCCAACACTGGCTCAAAATAGGTTTTTTTTCTGTGTTTTCATGTCTCAAGGTAATCGTCCAAAAGAATTCGAATTAACATGATTTTGCCATAAACAAAAAGTGTGAAAAACACTGTTTCTAAAAAATACCTTTTAGCATACAAGTGGCCTAATTGCAACATATTTCCAGGCTGCTGCATCTACTACTGTAGGGCATTCAAGCTCAGAACAGAAAAATGATCTTTAATGCTATCAAAGGACTCCTATCTGCTAGAAAAACTACAAGCCAAGATACGAGCTCATAATGAAAGTTAACATTCAGTACCGAAAGGTGCCTTTAAATTGCTGGTCCTACGTGCGTCAGCCTTGGTCTAGGCAACATATTTCTGCTGTAATATCAGAAGCTACTTTCTTTGCTCTCTGCTTTGCTACTATTTTGCCAGGCTGCTCAAAATTACTTGTTAGAAACATTTGATTGCCCTTTTGTGGTTGTTAAAATATTTCAGAGGGAATCGTATGTGTATTAGATATGTGTTTGGTTTAGAAAAAAGAAAAATAAAATGCAGTCTGATTATGACCAAATGACTTTGGGAATGTAAGAGCCATTTTCTAGCAAGAAACAAAAAAATAATTGTATCTGCTAGTTCCCATTTTCCTTTCTTTGCCTTTAGGTCTGCAGCAGAATTGATCTGGGCATGCAGTCCACCTTGCAAAAATGGCCTCATGACAGCAGTGCCTTCTGAGGTCCCAGCACTGCTACTGCCAGCCGTCTCCCACCACCCACATTTCCAAAGCTGAATTGTGACCCAATGCATGGCTAAGAATGGGCTTTTGTGGAAGCATCTGCACAATTTCTTTAATGCAAATTTCTATCATGATTTGTATCACGCAAGGACCTCGAAAAGACTGGCCCAGCCACCCAGAGCAACCCAGAAGGTACAGAGCAGGGAACAAGGGGCTGAACTGAGCGTTAGTACTGCAAAAATGTTTGATGCAAAAGCTTTCATCATGCTCCAGTGAAAACTCTGTACAACACAAAGCTCTCAAGTAAAAGTAGCTATGAGCGTAGTATTGTTTTTTCATTTACCCTTTTAAAATAATCATCAATGGCCTAAACATACTCTTCAGATAACTTTTTAATGCTGCTAGGGTTTGGTTGTTTCTGTGTGGAACATCCACACCTTTCAGCTTAGGCTTTGGTGGGTGGATAGTTGTGGTCTTTGGGGCTGGACATTTGGGGACCTCATCAGAACCCTGAGCACTCATGACGCACTTCAGCATTTCCTTTTCCTTTCTTTCCTCTGGAATGCTGCTTAACAGCTGCTTTATTACTCCAGGTATTGAATGTCCATGGCCCGCAGAAAGACTAACTGCCCTAAATGGTTAGCTCAAAACGAATCTTTATATCTACACTATTTTACTCCGAGTATGCACTAGCTGGAACTAATTTCTCTTCAAAGAAAAATACAGAGCTCAGATTCAGTATGCATTAGCCAAACAATCAAGGCCAGACTGTCCTGCAAGGAACATGAATAAGTAAATTACACAAGAGACAGTAAAAATTAATCATTTTTACTTTCGTCAGAATGCTAGATAATACACAATAGATAGATCCCTGTGGCATATGGCTGAGAATGATATTATTTAATGACCTTTACATCTGTACAGTTAAAACCATGCAGAATAATTTAAATTTATAATACGTTATTCTTCTTTCATTGTTCTAAAGTTAAAAAATTGACCTGCTGGGGAAAATATAGCTCATGCCTGCAACTGTAAACCCCAAAGGCATTGCTGTTCTTCATGGAGATCCCCACCACAAGTAGGAAGGAGACACACATGTTAGTACATCCAGGTCACCATTATTTTTAACATCGACCCTTCCAGCCTTTAGCAGATTTTGTTGTAAAACGAAATTTATTTACTACGTTATTAGTCATGATATTTTATCTTCCTATTACAGTCTCTTGGGATGGTTTCCATATCATTTTCAAGATGTCCTAAATAAATGCTTTTTGATACCATGTTATTTACAATAATCCTGTTCATTACATTCTGCCACCTCTATCTCACTAACGAGCTCTGTGCTGTTCCCAGCTGCAGAGTGACCAAGCCACATTGGTCTGGAGGTGCCGCCGGCCCCAGCCCCACAGGCGCTCCTCCCTCAGCCACTCACTGCCTGCTGGCATTAGGGTGCTCTGGCACTGGGGTGCTCCGGCATCTCCCTCCCTAGTCTGATACAAAAACCAGACTGAATCAGAATAATATATATATATGTATAGACATGTGTCTCTCAGGGATTTTCATGGAAATGCACAAATACTCCAGTGTCATCCAACATTGCCCACAGCCAATATTTAGAGAACAACACAAAAAAAGGGCAAGGACGCACAGAATTTCCCAGAATACCTTCCCAGCCTCAAGCTATTTGTGGTTCAAGGATTTCCTGAAACTGTGGTGGAATCTTTCCATGTGACAGATTTTTTTCCTCCAAGGATTTTCTTCTGTGGATTTTTTTTTTTCCTTCCAGTCACTTTTTGAACCCATGCAGACTTTTAGCATATCCTGCAAGATGGAGATAAGACCTTACGTTAACAAAACACTGAAAGCAAATCATTTCATTAGAAGTTGAACATGTAGTTTAGGTTCTTAGGTCTTACAGAGTCCATTTAAAACCAAATCAAAACAACAATGTAACAACAGCTAGATTTCCCAACAGCATCTTTTAGGTGAACTCTTAGGCTTCTCCATATATTCTTTGCTTTGATCCCACAGCAAGAACTCCTGGACTGGTCACGTTCCTCTCTCTGGTTTCTGAAGCATCATATGCATGCGAAATACATTGGAAAAAGGGTGGGGAGAAAATCCTCAGAGGCTGTTGCAAAGGCAGATATAGTTTGACCAAACAGCATTAATGATGAAGAAATAAACAATGTGAAAAAAGTTGCACCTAGACTCCAGAAAACTGAAGTTTACACTTTTGAAACCAGTAATTTCTTGGTCCTCATCATGAAAACTAAAATGAAGTCATTAAAAAATTGACATTGGTAACCTTTTAATATATTGCTATGAGGATTTAACCATTAATTTCAGAGTATTTCCAATTAGAAGTCAGATTAATTTTTAATCTTAGCTTAATGCAATTTCACGTCACAAAAGCTGTTCTTTCCTCTTATATTCTGAACAGTTTCATGGTGAAATCTGTGTACACCACCAAACAGGGCAGCCCTGTGATGTACTGTGGCTGCTTCTCTTCCTGTTACTGTAAGTGGGAGCACTTTCCTGGTGCTCTCCGTATGGCTAAATGAATGAATTTCTGCCTTCATGGAGTGAAGTATTCCTAATCAGTTATTTGTGCTTTCACATAAATGATCTTGAGGAGGCAATAATTGCACTGAGTATACATTAACTTTAAGAAAGAACCTCAAAACTGACTAGAGAAGTAATGGATTAGATAGCAAACATTTCATCTGAAAACTTCTCTGAGTTAATGCATGCGTTAGTCATTGCTGTGATCACACAAGGCCAATGTGGTGAGCTGTTGTTATTGTACCTGACTCAAATATCAGATTCCACTAACAGAAAGGTCCTTGATGCTTTCATTTCTGTTTTCCTTAGTCAATTAAATACCTGCACATTTTTATTTCCCCTATACCAGAGTTAATATTTTTAAATCTTGAAATAATTTCACCTATGTGGACAGAAATATTTTAGAATTATTTTCTTCCCAATATATAATTAGCCCTACTGCAAATAAATAACCCATAAAGTTAGATCATAGGTGTTGTTAACAGGAGGATTCAAAGGAAAAAGAAAGGATGGAGGACCCCCTGCTGCCTTGTATCCTCTAGTGAGAAATGGCTTATCCTTTAATATTAAGTGTCGGATATTATTTATGCAGTTTCATACACATCCCACAGCAATCTGGCTTTGATATCTAGAACATATATTTAGCTCTTATCGTGTGGAGTGACTTTTAATGACATTTAGAATCGTTAAGGTACTTTGAGGATTAGGCTGCTTATTAGTCCCAATGTTCCCTATAAGTGGTTGTTCAGATATGAAACATTCCCTCTGTCAGGCACATAAACAATGAGCCCATTTGATCTGAGGCAAATTTTCCATATAATTCTGTTTTGCTGAGTTTATTCTCATTACCTTTAAACATTTATCTACATACAGACCTTCCTGGTACAGTAATTACTTACTTCATCTTCTCTTTAACAAGTGCTGAGTGTTAAGAAAATGACTTTTTTTTTTTTTTTTCTAGCCCATTTTTGTTTCTCAGCCAAGCAAAACTGGCTTTGGAAGAACACATTCCTGGTTTTAATTTATATCAGAATGAGCACAGGTTAGCAGCTAAACTTTAAGAACCAACCCCCCCCCCAAAACAGAGCCATCTAGATTGGAAAAGACCTTCAAAATCATCAAGTCCAACCATAAACGGGACCTACTGAGTCCCACCACTAAACTATGTCCCTCAGTGCTACATCCATGCATCTCTCAGATACCTCCAGGGATGGGGACTCCCTCATAGAATCATAGAATGGCTTGGGTTGGAAGGGACCTCAAAGATCACCTAGTTCCAACCCCCTGCCGTGGACAGGGCTGCCAGCCACGAGCTCACTAGACCAAACTGCCCAGGAACCCATCCAGCCTGGCCTTGAACACAGCCAGGGATGGGGCATCCACAGCTTCTCTGGGCAGCCTGTTCCAGCACCTCACCACTCCCCAGGCAGCCGGTTCCAATGCTTGGACACCCTATCCATGAAGAAATTCTTCCTGAAGTCCAATGTAATCCCCCCACTGGCACAATTTTAGATTGTTTCTTCACACCCCATCACTTCTCACCTGAGGAAAGAGACCACCTTGCTGCAGCCACCTTTCAGGTATCTGTAGAGAGCAATGGGGTCTCCCCTCAGCCTCTTTCTCTCCAGACTAAACAACCTGAGTCCCCCCAGCTGCTCCTCAGAAGGTTTGTTTTCCAGTCCCTCCACCAGCCTCATTCCTCTTCTCTTCACTCTCCCAGGGAACTCAATGTCCTTCTTGTAGCAAGGTGCCCAAGACTGAGCACAATATTCGAGATGCAGTCACACTAGTGCCATGCACAGGGGACCATCACTTCCCTGAGTATCACATGGACATTTTTGCTGCTTTGATCTGCTCTCAAACAAGTTAATGATTTTCCCCTCTATCATAGAGATTCCACTCATCAAGTTCAGCCACACAGGCAGCTTTTAAATACTGTACAGAGAAGTTCTATAGTTGCACTGAACTGAAATCCAAATATAGAACCATGAAATAGGGGGGGTGGGTGTAGGGCAACCAATTGTTTTCCTCTTCTGAGTTGATTTAATATTATAATTCAAAGTATAAACACAATAATTTCAGCACTCTTTATTCTAGAGGAAATGCATGCAGCTTCAGATAATAAGATAATGCATAGAGGATTCATTTCCTACAAGCTGTCTTGGTATTGTTTATTGAGCAAAATAAATATGAGGGAGGCACAATACATAATCATAAACCATCTTTCTGTGGCAAGAGGAGCACTTTTCTACAAGATAACTGATAATGTTTTTTGTTCTAGTTTTAGAACAAGAATTAGAGCAATCAGTGATATGAAAATCAGGACAAAAAAAAAACAACTCAGAACTGATTTGGTATTCAGCCATATATAAGCATCCCCACAAATTTTACAGGGCAGGCTGAGACAGGGTTTACAGGTACATCTGAGGTGTTTCATTAGATGAAATCAGTATTTCTTGATTTGGATGTGCTTAAAGAGTCATAGCTGATAATTTACCTTTAACTGTTACTCATGCAAGTCAGCCTTTGCCTCTGCCTACCAATACTGAAGTGCTTACACAATTAATTATCTATTTGCAAATATTAGTCCATATAGGCTCTAGCCATCCTGTGTCCTCAGTATATCCTAAAGCACAGCTTGATTGCCAGTCTAGGTTTCCAGTTTCAGACCTTCAATTTTCTACTAATTTAACTGTATTGAAGACAGACAATTTCATCCAGATGATGCTAGTTGCATTTCTCGACAACTTAAAAGCTATAAAGAAGTCTAAGATTCATATTCCAAGGGAAGGGAAAAAACAGCACACCAATCCTTGCTCTGACAAGGATCACTTGCATGATTGCACAAGACAATGGCAGTATCTCAAGGTTTTTGTGGTTTCCAAGTGGAGGAAAGCTGCTTTAACAAGGGGCTGGAGCACCTGCTAAGCACACAGCTAGAGAAGTACTTGAGCTGCAGCTTGGTGTTCAAAACTGAACATTTAAACCATGATTTCTTGGACTAAACATAGCGGAAGAAGCGTCTCTTGGAATACGCCATCGAAAGCCCACATGTCCCTTTGCCACAAAGAGCACAGACAGTTTTAATTGGAACTTCATGCCTAAAGATGAGGTTTGCACAGCAGTGAAGGTTTGCCCTGTAGCTCTCCTATTAGTCAAGTGCATAGAAACAAATGTGGACACTGGAGAGCTCAGGAAAGCCAGATCTGCAGACAATCCTTTAAAATCCCTAATGGAAAATCCCAGTATAGACAAGTACTGCCAGGTCCCAAGACATCCCTTGATTTCCAGGCTCATAAAGCAAGACTTTCTGCACTCTCCTCTACCTCCCTTCCTACTATCTCTGCTGGGGCAGACATGGAGGATAAAGGAGGATTTGGTACTGAAGATGTGCCTGGACTGATTTACGATTTTTTCTTACTGAAAGCACCAAGATGCAATTCCCAACTCGGCTCAGAAATAAGGCAGTAATTTCACAGCCTGTGCATGGAGCTGGGAGCTGTCATGCTCTATCTCAGGTTGAGCTGTGTCAGCAAGGGGCTGCTATTTTGTGAACAGACCATGTCCCTGTTTTCAGTGGGGGCTTGTAGGAATTTGCAATGAAAATAGCATTGTTTTTTTTTCTAAAAATATACTTCTGATTTCCCTTGAAACGCATCTTCTACCTCAGTTGCACAGAGTCCCCTAGTTTCAAAGGCTCTGTAAAGTAAATGGCATTTTCATGTTTTCTTATATGGACCCAGCATTGTACAGTGCAGACAAGGAAACACATCTATTAAAAACAAAGTCCCTCTAGAGTTAAATAATCCAAATATTCATACGATTAAAAAAAAAAAAAAAAAGAACAATGTTTTAAAAACTCTGCAGCGTTGTAGTTCTTCAGTCTTATGCAGTAAAGTAGAAACAAATTGCAGGCCAATAATCTTGCTGCAAACCTGTAATGGCTAAATCGTGATTGATAATACCGGTTGTGAACAGAACTGCCACCAACACGTCCCATAGCAACTAGAGGCATTCTGCACAGGATTTCCCACTTCTGCAGAGATTATAGTAATAACAATGAAATTGTTTTGAAAGGATTTCTAAGAGTCTGGATTCCAGCTGAGTGTGGAGTCTGAGGTAAATAAAAGCTACTGTCAAACTTATAATTCTGCGTGTGAGTTGAGACGCAGTCAAAAATCACACCCAAATTTTTATGCATGTAAGACATGCGAAACATGAATGGTAGATTTTTACGTTACATAAATGGATCTTTACCACTTCAGTCACTTGGCAGCAAATTGCAGAGGTAAATAGTATACTTCAGTGCCCGCTAGATGAAAAAAAAAAAAAATGTCAGTCAGTAGGCAAGGCACAAATAGAAATCAGTAGTATTTTTGCTGGTCTAATGCTTATCTGTAGAACATGTCTAGCCAAAGACATAATTTCATCCCCAAGTGTTACAACATGAATAGATTTTGTCTAACGTGGATGATAAAAGGTCAGTTATGAGGACGAGGGATAAAATGGGAATGTGTTAGGAATTTACAAGTGAAGCTCACTTTTTATCCTCTTATATATATATGTATATACACACATTTTCTTATTAGCTTACCAGAGAAACGAACACATTGCAAAGTTCATGTTGAAAAGAAAGGTCATGATTCACTGTACAGAAAAATATACTCCTGAAACAATCATCAAGAAAAAATTCAGAATGGATGCAACTTAAAATGAGATTTCGCAGTTACTGTGTAAAACAATTTATTACATTTTTGCTGCATTTACTGGAAAAGGCATTACAAACACTACAGCATACCTAAGACCCAATTACCTATTCCATGGATGTCAATAATTATTCTAGTTGTCTATTTTGCACTGGAGCAGGGCCTACCCTATAGCAGGGTAGAGGAGAACATATGAGAGGAAAGGTTTCTTATTTCTTCCTGGTTAAAACCATGAGAACAATTGAAAAAGAACCTCTCTGAATGGCCCCAGGCTCCTCTGCACTCACCGGCAGGAGTGGGCCTTTGTTTCAAGGTGTAATAGCATCCTCAGAGAGGACAAATGTGAATCCACAGCTGTTTTTTTTTCCTCTTGGACTCCTCTTTGGGCAATGTAGCAAAAGTAAAGCAAAATATTTTGCTTTTTTTGGGTAAAACAATATTTGCTTTACATATAAACTCATTGCTCAAGCTGAGCCCCATCTACATGAGTTGGCTCCCAAAGTCAGCTGAGTTCCTTGTTGTACCGTTTTGTGACAGAGAAGGTGAAAAGGCAGTGATGTACCAATAACAGCCTGACTGAGATGCCACAGGGGACAAGAACGCCTAATCATTTTCATCTCATCTATTTCCTGAAGACTAACTGTCCTTTAATCATGAATTACTTGCCACAGCTTTGAAGAGTAAAACAAAGTAAAACAGAACCAATGAAGCTGCAGTGCTATCTGCCAAGCTGAACCTCTCTAACTGTTGAAGCTGATGTGATACAGCCTCGGCCAAACCATGCTTTTCTCCAGGAGAAGGATTAGGGGGTTGGATTATTTCCTATACATCAGGATCTATTGTCAGGTAGCCTGATCTGTCCACTTATTTAGATGACGTCCATGGTAGGTACATTTACAGTATTTTCCACATATGTTGTTACATCTCAGAACAGTAACAAGATAAAACTAAAAAGCTGTGAAACTTAGGTTGCCTGCTCAGTGTCTTTTTAGCCTCAGTCAGTAAGTCACCGTAACTAAATGGTAATGTGTGAAATACTGCAGCAGTTCTCTACACCTCCCTCATGGCAGACAGGGCAATAGCAACCCATCTCTGAACAGAACAACCAAGCAAAACCTGAAAATTTTACTGTAAGTTTTTAAACTACTCCAGCAACTGGGAAATAGGTGCCTAATTAGGTGCATGGCCTCACTGCTCTTACTTTGCAGGTAGATTTTGGGACAGGCTGAGAATGTGACAACCTGAACCTGAAATTGCTATTCATTTGATCACCATCACTGTTATTTTTATAACTTGGCATAGCCCTGTAGTCCATGTCTTAACAGCTGAATACAGTCATCTTTTAGACAATGCTACACTAACCGTGTAAAATGTTTCAGCCTGGTCCCTAATCATCCACAGTAAACATATGTTCAATTTCCACACTTTGGGAGAAAACCGAGAAGGTGGCATTTCCTTCCAGAGGTCATGGAGTACAAGCAATACCAAGATGGCTCTACACGGCCTACCAACACCTCCTGTGAGCCCTGAGCCCTCAAACATTTCCACAGGCCACACAGTGTGACACAGCCTCACTGTCACACTGTAAACATCTCAGCAACTTGTGTCAGAACCATTTTCACAGGCATTTTGAAGTGAAAAAGTGCACAGTATTTGTTAGGGGCACAGCAAAACAGCCTGTGGCCCAAGAAGGTCGGGGCCTGGCAGTAGCAACACGAGCACAGGGACGCAGTCGTTCCCTGCCTTCTACTCGGGGTCAGGGACGGCTGCCTCAGGCCCCTGCCCCAGGCTTGTAGCCATGGCCCCAGGCCTTCTGCCACTGACATTACAAATGGTAATTATCGTGATGACTGTTCAGCTAACATCAGCTCAGAATTATGCAAATACTGGAGAGCACAATCAAGGAATGTGAATGAAAATGCCATCTGCAGGTATAGTCAGGCTCCTAGCAACAGGTGTCAGATAAGTATGAACAAAACTCACTGGTAAACACTGAATATCAGAGTCTGTGCAACAAGAATAATGCAACAATTAACGACAAAAAAATGTCTAACAACAAGAAATTATTTGCCAAGAACTGAACTGCTATCAGATCAGTTCAATAGTTTCAGACTTGAAATTTGTTTATGTTCCTCTAGAACTTGAGCCAATGCAATTATCCTTATATTTTGTGACAGAAGACATTTATGTAAAACTAATAGCACCAACTGGAAGGTTTGGGCCTGATTTCTTATTTAAAAGTGATAAAATTGATTTGAAATTAATTTGGTGCAAAGCTGGATCTTTATGCCTCAGTAATAAGAAGCAATGAAAGGAAGAAATATAGCAGTCAATAGCATAATCCATTTTGATGTGTTCTGTTTTGCCCTTGCAGAAGGGTCACTTGAAAAGAAGTAGCCACAAAATCTTTACTGCACTGAGTATTTTTATCTGTAAATTTACCATATTTTAGTATGTGGATTGAGCAACTGAATCATCTTTTATGTGATATGGGATCTTTCAATATGAAAGCAAACAGAATTCAAGGTTGTGTAAGGCCATTGTTATTATTCTTCATTCTTTAAGGCAATATATAAAAGGCTTTTTTTTTTTTCATAATTACATGCAGAAAATCTTAGCACTCTTTTTAATATTTCTAGATTATCTGAAATTGCTAAGAATCATTGGAAAATGCCGAAAAGTTCGAAGACCCATTTCAAATATCTTTCAAAAAACCAGTAGCTAACCTACCCCTCTAGAAATAGTTGGATTTTGGTATTCTTCTGGTACAGGACAGTTTCAGTTTGCTACACTGTTTTACTGCATATGCTGTTAAGCTGACCTTTCTACTTGTTTTATCTCTGTGTATTCAAAGGCGTTTAACAAAGGGTATTTTCCGAATGGATCCTTTAGAGCTTTCTTACAGATGAGAATGTACTCTCTAAGTAAAAATAAATCAATATCAGAACTCCTCTTAGAAACTTAAGTGTACTAAATCTTAAAGTGTTCTAAATTTAATTAATTAATTAAATTAATTGAAATCTTGTTCCAAAAGAAAGAGGTTATAGAAACGGCTAGGTTATAGCTAGCTACTTGCTAACAATAGGGAAGGAGGACACTTGTTCTCAGCTGAACAAACAGCTCTCCTCTGCAAAGGAGCACAAAGTCAGAGTTGCAAAGCCCTGACTGTACCCCTCTTGTAGCCAGGTGTACTTAAAAAAGACCCTGCAGTGACTCCGTTTGATCTGCGCAGTCCAGGAACAACAGCAGTAACACAATCCGCATGCCTAGTGGCAGTACTCACATAAAATACAAATATATTCCTTTCCAAATTTTGTACTATTAAGTATCTGATCTTTCAAGAAAGCCTTTATTTTTATTGCAACTACACTTTCTCACGAAAACACAGCTTTGCTTAACAACATATTTAGTTAACTTTAGGTCATTTTTTTCAGTTCATTTCACTTAGTAGTAAAAATCTTATGGCCAAATCTACCTATCAACTGATGTGTGAGATTTCTCTTTAAGTCAATAACAGCTCTTAGCAAGAATCAGTGACTCTTTGCTGTTATTTATACATAAAGAGTTTTATTGAACTAAACTGATGTTCATCGTTTAGCCTTTCACTTTTTTTTTTTTGTTTGTTTGTTTTAAAAGACCCTTTCCAGCTCTGTTGGAAACTTAGAATCTACTGCAAACTAAATCAAACCAGAAAAGCTTACATGTCAATGATAATCATAATCCAGTGTTCACTGCTTTGTTTATAGATCTCACCATTTTACAAACAACATTTCTTATATATGCTTAGATTAGGTCTCAGTGGCATAGCAACAACCAATCTGCAAGCAGTAACAGAACTGCATTAAAGGAAGCACTGAATTTATGAAATACCCAGTAGAAATCTATCAATTTTGATCAAGTTCTAGGCACAGTTTCTAATATTTCACACTGTGCTGCACAGTTTCTCACCAAGTTTATAAATTGCCTCATAAGAAAATGTAATACTGAAAGAAATAAAAAGAGCTAAATCATCAAACAGATTATTTATTCATTACTAAAGCATGTGTTTTGATTGGTAAAAATATGACTAAAAATGATCTCCTTGTGTTTAAGATTAATTTTGTTTCATTTTTTAGTATATTGTTATTACTCTACAACAAAATCCTAGAGTTACAACTACAATTAATTACAATTAAAAAGAATAACACTACTGGAAGAGCCATGCCTGTATATTAGTGTCCTATAAAAGCCTTTGTTTTGGGGATATTCTTCTCCCAGACTGGATGTCAGTGATCCACAAGATAGAGATTTGATATTTTTAGACTACAGCCCAATTTCATTTATTCCTGTTCAAAAAATAAATAATTCATTGCAATGAATAATCATGATCCATGGTTAAAAATTTCAAAATTGTATGAGGTATTTTCTGTGATAGATGTAACAGCATAAGAGGTCTAAGTGTGATCTTGTGGATTTCCAACAGGTTGAGAACTCTCAACACCTATCTTAAATCTGCTGCAACTTGCAAGCATAGTTCTGTAAAACTCAGCTAGTAAGATGCTTAAGGAAGGCTTATCCTTTATGAGGGAGACTGAAATGGAGGAAGCCTTGGACATTTAGGGCATCCTAGTTCCCAGCCCTTCTCTCCACCCTTTCAATTCTATTGAAGCAGCCTTTCAGTGCTTCAGTGTCTCAACTAACCCGCGGGCAGAGGACAAGAGTGAGGTTCAGAGATGCTTGCTGAGCTCCTGAAACCTGTTAGGACTAGAGTACTTGCAAGAACATGCAGAATTGGGTGTGGAAGTGTCTGGAGGAAGCTTGAGAGAAAAGACCTGAAGTGTTTCTGAGCTGCAGGCACTTCTCACATCGCTGCAGGCTTAGGTGAAAAGCAGGCATCCTGAGGAGCTGTGGCACTCTGCTGATATTTAGGAGCTGGAGCATGGGATACATGCACACATGTCCGTGCTGGGAGTGATTACTATAAATTCTGTAGAAAGTTTCCCCCCAGTACTCATTTTTCATCTTGAAAGCATTTAACTACAATATTACTACACGGTGAAAAGACTTCAAAGAAACCTTCACAGCATTGTAAATGCTTCCAAATCCATGCCCAGAACAACTCTTTGCTCTGAACAGCTGCTAGGGATCTAAATTTTGTCACGTATGGTTTAGTATCACAAACTACCCGGTCTTAAATCCTATCTGGGCTAGTAGTAAGTGTAATAATTTAACAAAAAGGGTGCTAAAAATTTAATGGTAAAAAACTGCCCTCAGGGAAGATTCTGACCTACTCCTGTCAGTTAATGCATAGTGATCCTGTCAATTAGTTAAAACCCTAAAAACATGAGGATTTCTCTTATACATTCTGTTTTTCTTTAGTAAAACTTGATCTTCTCATTATCCACATAAATATCATATAATCCTTTTTTTCATCTTCTAAGCTCTTGGCCTTATAGTTATCTGGTGATAAAAAGCTCCAAAGGTTAATTGCGCTTTGTGTGAAGTTATATTGCAGTTTATTCATTCCAAGTGTGTCACCATTGCATTAAGCTGCATGTTCCCATCTGAAAGCATAAGTGGGAGCATCTCATAAACCTTCCTCACACTATTTGTTATTTCTTGGGACTCTGCCATTTTTTCCTTTTTTTTTTTTTTTTTTTTTTTTGTTATTCAAACCATACTCATCCACCCCTTTTCTTCCCAAACAGGTATTTCTTATGCCAGTATTCTTTAAATGCTATTTTTGCTGTAGGATCTTCCTGAAAAATCAAGAACTAAGTAAATCAGACTTTTTAAACACTGTATGTGGAGAATGTTGCATAAATCATTGCATATTATAGCTCCAAAACTTCTTTAAAGCTGGCATATTTTAGAAGGCAGTCAGGGGTAAAATAAGCCTTTTAATGGGATGCAGTCTTTCTTTTTACTAACAGGGAAGTAACTCAAGTCTGGAAAGCAGATGAAGCAGCTCAGGTGTTTCAGCAGACACACACACTGCACTTTTCAGTCTCTGGATGCATTTCAGTGCAGTGCCCCTGCTGATGGAGCACACCCAGGAGGCTGTGCTGGCAGAGCTTGCAAACCAACTGGATGTGCTGCAAGCCTGGCCCTGGATGCATGAAAAACTTTTAGATTCCCGAGAAACTTTGCTTTCCGCTCCTCTGATGAATCACCAAGAGAGAAGGATTACAAGTGCTGCTGGAAGGACACGAGTCTGGGAGGACACAGGAACAGCTGCCTCTCCACTCAGTCCTAAACACTCAGTATTTGCTCCCACCCATGGAGGCTCCTCCCTCCAGACGCAGCTGCTGGAGGTCCTGCTCCAAGGGATCTAACCCTACTCTCTGTCCTGGCAGGCACAGTGGCAACTCTGACCAGGGCAGCCTGCTTTCCACTTCAGGGACTGCCATTAGGTAAACAGAAATTACAAAGTCTCTTTGGGATACCCAGTTATATTCCATTAAAGTATTCCCCATTTACTTATAAAATGAAAAAAAAAATCTTAATACTAATTCCTTGTTTAAAATAAAACAGATTTAAGTGTGATTAGGTGTACATATTCTCAATGAAAGTACGTCCAAGGCAGCACACGAGTTGTTTTCCCTGTTGGCTAACAATGTGTCACCGTCTCTGCTCGGGAGAGTCCCAGTGGCTGTTGCAGCAAGCGGTTGGATGCACCTTGTGAAACAGAGAAACACGCACACATCATCTGTTCTGTCCACGGTGTTTCTGTGGAATAATAAACCCCACAGATTTCCTAGCTGGGGTTGTCAGACTCCAAAACTCAGACTGCTGAAGAAATTGCATCTCTGTTTCAGATAAACAGCTGTACGGAAGGGATGAAGATACCCAAGACGGATCTGCGCTGACTTTTCTTCTCAAGTCTACGATCCGTTCTGAATTTAATGATTTCCCTTAACTGGCTTGTTAAAGTTATGCCATACCTCAGCATCTGGCAGGTATAACCCCAAATCGGCAAGCAGCAGTACCAGGGTTTTGTGCAGCCTGCAAGATTATTTAGGCATCAGGAATGGTGGCCTGAAAGGAGAGGCTGCCCCTCCTGATTCCACACAGCAGTGTTTCTTTCCAGGACAGAAGAGTCAGAAATTACATTCAAAGCCTCCAGGGAAGGTAGTGTATTTTTCTCTTGATTGTTTCACTCCAGCTCCTCGCTCTGTGTATCATTTCAGGTCCACTGACCCCAAGTCCTACAGCACATATTACTCCTTATGAAAGAGTTTTAAAATATGAAATAACAAAGTGAGTTATATGCCCAGAACATCCTCTGTTTTTGGATCTGCAGCAAGTAGCACCGTGCAGTCACGATGGAGATCTGGGACTCGCTGCTGCAGAACGTTTCACTAAACATGAGAATTAAGTTAAGATGCTGATTCCATTCTTTTGTAAACTTTTAAAAGTTCTGGATTTCCGTACTAATTCCTTCTCTCTAGTGTAGAAATGCATTCGCCCCAAATTTTCTAGGGTATAGCTTCCCTTGATATTTAAAGAAAAATATTCTGAGATGACCAGGAAAAAAGTGCTCATCTCCACCCATTTCTCTTTCCAGTGTACACGACATGTATGCTGTTCCCTTGATAAAGTAAATAGGGAGCACGTGAAAGTTATTTAAAGTGGGCTAACAGACCAGAAATCTAGAAATACTGTAAAAAATAAGCATACTTCTAAAATATTATAAAACAGCGGTTTTCATTTCTCAGTTTTTTCCAAGGCAGATGTAATTGAGAAGATTTTATGTCGTCCTTTTTTTTTTTTTTTTTTTTTTTTTTACTCTCTTCAGTAAGTTCTCATGATTACAATCCAATGATCATGAGTCAACTTTTCTCTGTAGAAAAATAAGCATTTTTATCTCAGATATATTTTTAGGTTAAATAATAGCCTGCTCTAGAAGTAAAGTGACCCAACAGGACGCCGCAGCAAAGTCCTTCACAAACTTGCCTCTGATTTGTTGCGTAAGGTCACAGAGGCCAAAGGCCACAACACTGCAGCTACCATTTCATCTCTGAACACAAACTACATGCTCTCCTCAAAACCCAGTTAATATTTTGCGGATAGGTGGGGGGAAAGAAAAAAAAAATTAGAATTACATGTATAAAAAAGTCAAAGTTCCGGCTACTAGAAAGTTAAAAACAGTAGTGTCTTGGAAAAGGCAGTGCCTCTAACAAATGCAGAATTAAGCAGCACTGTATTTCTGCTTCTTGTTAAGGTTATAGCTGTGGCAGCTTTCATTGCTCCTTCACTGTGCTCACAGTAAATCTTGGCAACTAGCCCATCTATTGAGCAGCACAGATCATACCAGAGCTAGTAATTACCCCTTCACATGTGGCAGCTCAATGTTTGGAGAAGCATTAATTTCATACAATGGTGTTCTGCTTAAGGCCATATATTCTGAGTAAATAGGGTGGTAAAAGAGACAGATTTTTGTTTAGCCAATATTTTCTTTCAACAAATCTAAACAAAAAGCACACATTGATTAGTTGGTGAGATTGGTTTGTTAAAATCCTCTTTCACTGAGTACAGCAGTACAGAGAGCTACATTAATTTCTCCTTAAGCAAAAGTAAGACAAAGCTTTTGGTTGACTTAAGTATAATTACAAAACAATGTCTGTTATATGCATTTTCTTGGTGACCCTGCCATATGTAGCACACCACGTCCTCAGCTGGAATAACTAGGACTGGCACACACCAATGCCAGTGAGATGCTGGGTATCACTAACACAAGCACCCATAAAAAAAGCAAGTTTATCTTCAAAATTCGGCATCTTACAGATAAGCGCCACGTGGGATAAACATGAGTTCCCCAGAATTGTTTCAGCGTCCTGGTTGCAGTGAAGGTGTCATAAAAACCACAGCGCTTCGACCAGCCCCAGCTGACTGCCTGGAACACAAGAACTTTCTGCTGTAAGGAGTTGTGTTCTGCCAAGCTCCTGCTCTGCTTCCTGCAGATTGGGCACACAGCGAGCAGCCCCACACCCTGCACTCTTTGTCTGCACCTCTTCCCTTTGCCCTGCCCTGCAGAGGCATGCTGCAGGGGGGATACCTGTGACACTTTCACATTCATGGCTGCTGTTGTGTTCTTCCTTACTTACAGGCAAAAGTTGCCCTGTGAAATTGTTTAAACCTCACTATAGGAATGAAATATTGGTGGGTCTGACAAGGGAAGGGGACAAATTGAATGCCTTATAAAAGGGGAAGGATTAGACTTTTCAAAGTCTCAGTGGAAATAGTACTTGGAAGGCAATTTATCTGTTAAAACAGATTTCTAACATCAGTACTCAAATGCGTAGACATGATAAACAAAGCTTTTGCAATCAAATTAAAAAAAAAATTAACTTTAAAAATAGCTATATTAGTGAGTTATTTACACTTACTTCAGCAGAATTTGAAAAGAATAAGCTGCGTGCTCAAAATATTCGTTTGGTTTCCCACAAGATATACCAAGCCAAGATAGACAGAATAAGATTTCTTTTATTCCCACACTGGAATGTGTTGAAGATGAGAGGAAAACAGACCTGACCAACAAATATCCTGCTTCTCCATCGACAGCAGAGTACACTCTTCTCTCCAAGGTGGATACTAGGGAACATCCAAATCCAGCGCATGCATCAAAGCTGTGGCACTGCAAGGAGGGAAGAAGAAAGGCTAAAGCCCCTTCCCTTCCTGCTTTCATACAGCTCAGCAGCTGCTGCCTCAGCTGTGTTCCCTTTTTTTAACCATATCCAGCTGCCCAGGGAGGGAACCCACACATTTGCTTCATTAAGGCACTAACTACAGCTCCTTCAGCTGACAGGGACCAGGGACAAGAATGTGCACCTGCTCTGGGTTACCCCAGCACCCCTGAGGCTCTCCTGCCAGTGTGGGGCAGGTCACCAACCACTCACGGGCTGTGGGGCCCAGAGCAACTTAACCCTGAGACTAGGCTCTGACCAGCTGGCTTCTAAACTTCTGAAGCATCAAAACATCACCATCTCAGAGCCCCACATCCTTGGCAAGCTGCTGCTCCCATCAGTGCCAGTAACCCCCAGGTTTCCATCCATTATGCTGAATGCCCAAGGTAGGAAAAACAGCTACCCACAGACAGATTTGCCTTTTGTGTGGGATTCAACAAGACAGGCAGCAAATGTCTAGCACTTGCAGCCCAAAACCCGTAGAAGCCAATTTTTTCCTTTGCCACAGCCAGCACACAACTTTTCCCCCTTAATTAAGTTCTGAGACTCAGCCTGAATTCACATCAGAAAAGTGATGTTTGGGAACGGAGCGAACAGATCAGCTGGCATGTCGTGGTGCAGCACGCTGCAGGCTGATCTCTGCTGGCAGCAGCCCCAGGATTCCTGCATCCCTCGGATGCATGTGCAGCTGCAGAAGGGCTAATTTAGGCCAGGGATAAAATAAAGGGTATCAGTTCCTTCCCAACTATATTATTTCTACAGGTTCTGCAAAGGTTTGTTGAAGTTGGAGATGGCAGAATATGTGTCAAGAGAGCAGGCGCAGAGTCGCATCTGCTCCTTCCAAGAGAAATGGGTGGAGAAGAGGATGATTTCTTTCAACAGCATTCAGACCCCTCCTTGGAAAATTTGCAATATGGTCTCTACTCTTTCAGTTGTGTTCCCACTTTGGTTGACATTAATACACTGGTGGATGCAAAATTGCACTGCTGTACATGTGCATACAGTAGTCCGGGCAGTCAAGCTTTTAATATATTGTTCTCTGCAGAACAGTGAAGTGTTCATTTAACCCCAGAGTTCAGCAGGATCTGCAAGGGCTGCAAAGCACTAAAGCAGCCAAGTAACTTCTTGCACACTATCCTCATTTTCTACCAGTAAAAGCAGTACCTGAAAGGGGCCTACAGGCGAGGAGGGATTCTTTAGAAGGGCATGTAGTGATAGGACGGGGGGTAATGGCCACAGACTGGAAGAGGGGAGATTTAGGCTGGATATTAGGAAGAAATTCTTTCCTGTGATGGTGGTGAGGCACTGGAACAGGGTGCCCAGAGAGGCTGTGGCTGCCCCCTCCCTGGCAGTGTTCAAGGCCAGGCTGGATGGGGCTCTGAGCAGCCTGGTGTAGTGGGAGGTGTCCCTGCCCATGGCAGGGGAGTTGGAACTAGATGACCTTTAAGGTCCCTTCCAACCCAAACCATTTTATGATTCTCTGATCTAAAGTATAGCATAGAAGTCTGAAACAATTTTGCATACAGAGTGCATCAGTTTGCTCTTCAACAGTTTCCTGAATTAACCTACCAGAGACTGTAGCGTTGTAGCACATAAATCCCAAGGGAATACTGCTCTTTATTTTTGGTCCAGGTGAGCAGACTGTAGAGGGTGCTGGGGCTGCAGCCACAGTGGGGAGGAATGGGTGGGACCAGGGATCCTGGGCTGCACCAGACAAAGGCAGAAATGGAAGGATAGAGATGGGAGAGAGGATGGAGATGGGAGCAAGGCAGGAGGCTGGCTGGGGTTTTGCTAAGCCAGGCTTAACAAAAGCAACATCTTGACACCTTCAGACATCAGGTACACGCCATGTTCGATGTCTTGACACCTTCAGCTGTCAAAAACACACCATGTCTTACTACATTTTGCCAGAAGGTGATCACAGCAGTGGGGCTTACAGCTTTACCAGCCAACCAGCGATGCCTTTCTGTGTTTTGCTGGTGGCTACTTGCATTCCCTGTTATACTTCACATCATATCGTGTCACTTGTGCCTTTCTTCCTGCATCGTTTCTTATCCCTGTCCTTTTAAAAATCAGCTGCTGCTTTATGAACTTCACAATCCTTTCGAAGTGCAAAGTCATTTCTCTACTGATATTAAAAAGCAGCAACAGTGTCTGACCCTGATTCTGCGCTAAGTTGCACGATTTCTTGGAAGCTGAGGTTCTGAGTGTGTGGAAAAATGAGCCTGTTCTGTTTGGGAAGCAGAATGAGAAACAGAAGGAGCTCTCTACAAACCTAAGCTATATATATTGCCAAGCTATGTACAAAGCTATACATATTTTATGTGCTGCTGATGTACAATTAGTAATGAACGTTCATTCATTCATGGCATTTTTCTTTTTCTACTGTATTCTCATTTAGCAGTACTGTGCAGTCTACTCCCTTTCTGACATATCACTTTTGTTTACCTAAAACTTAAAATCTGTTGAGCTAATACACTCGTCTCCATGTTACAGCTCTCTTATCAGTTCTTAACTGCTGCCTTTATATCATCCTATTTTTCCTGTGCTACTATTTTCCATGCAATTACCTCCACAATTAATGCTTCCACTTGCTATCCCTTACTGTGAACACAGAAGCAGCAGTGTTGTTCTTCTCCCACAGGCAAAACAGGAGACCTCAGCTTTCAACTGCATTACTCCAGCACCTTTGGGGAGCTTTGGGCCCATATGGAAAGCACACATGGTGCATTGTGCACCGCGGCACGATAAGATTTATTGGCGATACAGTTATCTGCATTTAACCTTCGCGCCCGTCATTCTGCAGGCAGGACGATTGTAACAGGAGCCTCATTGTCATTCTCCATCAGTATTACAATAAACAGCCCTCCCTAATCAGCATTCCCCCAGTGCCAAGCCCAAAGGCAATCTGCTCGAGAAGATGTGATGAAACCAGAAGAGATCAATACCAAAAAGTTTTCACAAACTCAATCTGGCAAGGTTAGCGTGGATAATACTGATAGATAAAGATCTAACTCTATCACACATGACAACGGGATGAAAATAAGAGTGTGCAGGGATGTGGTACTTAAAGCTGTACTGTTGTGGGCTTAGAAAATTTACTGGAAACTGTTGTCTTTTCCCTAACAATAGTAATATCAATAAGAATATAAAAGTACTATGGGTATTGCTGACTTTGAGGATAAATTATAAAATTATGAAATATTTGCTGTACTTTTTAATTGCATTTAAGTAACTCCAATAATTAATTCAATTTGCTTTATGATCTGTGAGTTTACTAGCAAATGCAGATTATATAAACACGGATTTTGTCTTCTTATGTAACAGAAATAACATTTCTCAGATACACTTTGAAGTCTTTGGAATTTTTCTTATATACTTACATTTTCCTTTAAGTGAGGGATTACTATAAAATAATTATTTTTTTGTACAGTAAGACTCATGGCTTTTTGTGCAAGTCACTACAAAAAAGTTGCCCTACCATATTCACATCTAGGGTATAAAAACCAAATCATCATGAACAGGAAGTTTGAGGAAAAACAGCCCTGAGGATGCAGTTTCCTTAATATCTCCTCCTCTTTTACTAGTCTATATAAGATACTATTTCTGATTGATTTCCTCTAATATTAGCAGGTTAAGATTTTATTTGGCTTTAACGTTATATTTCAATGATATAAGAGAGCACAACATAAATTAGAGAAAGCTAATGACCACAAGACATTTCCTGATAACACTGAGAAATTGCTCAGGTGGCTCAAACCTGTGTCTTCAGCCTGCTCCTCCACAGAGACCATGTTAAGAATCTAAAACCTAGCCACACTCTGCAGACACAGGATTTTTTTCAAGGTGAAAGAAGGGTGCAGACTGCTTGCATTTGTTTATTTGACAACGCCGTCTAGATGATTGCTTTTAAAGTTCTTTTTACCCTGTGAAGAAAGAAATCCCTGTGAGAATATTCTGGCTGAAACATTTTTTCATTTTATTCTTCCTCTGGAAACGTCACAGCAACATGAAGAAAACAGCACAGAAACCACAGCCTGTGTGGCATGTGTCTTCTCATACTGTGAGAAAGGCAAAGGCAAAGGGGCAGTGCTGAAAACCTGCAGCTGTGCAAACGCCTGCAGTGAGCAGTTGGGATGCCAAACCATGCATGCAGCGGTGTCGATGAGCTCTGGAGGACATAGAGGGGTGCTCCAACCTTATCTTTGAGGCTTCAGGCCCCTTCTCCCTAATCAGGATGACCTCATGCTGTGCACCTATATTCATAAACAGTGTGGACACATTGTAGTTACCCATCCCAGAATGAGTTCAGGAAAATACTACTGAAGGTTGTGCACCACCTTCAGAAATTGGGGTTTTGTGACTGCGATCTGGGTATAACCATAAAACGCTGTAACCTCTAAAATCCTACACAGGGAAAGCATTTCATAGGGAACTGCTAACCATGTCTATCCACAGCCACCAAGCTGAAACAAGGCAAAACTTAGAAAATAGCATTCTCAGATTTTAAGAGGATATTAATGAACAGAAAGAGGGAAAGCAGATTAACCGCTGCAGAAAGCGCCTGACAGCGTCCATCCTGCCTGCTTTCTGTATTTGTCTGAACATTTTACAGACTGTCATATTTGCGTGTGCGGATGTGAGAATTTTTAAATAGGTTCAGCAAATGCTCACCAATAAAAAGATGCACTTTCCCTCTGTAAACTTTCGAGATGACAAATTTGCAAGAAGCCCTCATGCCATCGCCCTTTCAGGTAAGCCACAAAGTAACACGTGTTTTCAGACGCCTGGCATTCTCTCCTTATAAATCAGCACCGGAGAGAGGAGTGGTGACAGCTCCTGTGGAAGCATCATCTGCCTGCTCCCAGAAATGTGCTTGGAGCACCTGAACAGCAGCAGCCTGGGGCTTAGGTTGTGTGTTGTTACGGTGTGTATCTGAGCGGCGTATGAATGTGATCTCATGTAAATATTTTGGCGCAGATTAGTTGGTAGCATTCCGGTTTGGTTTTGCTAATGACTTTTGGCAGCATATACAGGGGATGAAAACTCATTCAGTCCAAGGCAAAGTGTCAGCTTTAATAAAGTAATGTCATGCTATACCTCCCCCATAGCTGGCCTGCACTGACATGAAAAATTGTAATGGTGGAAATGCAGAACATTGTAGATATAAATAACTTGAGACCATGTTATAAAATTTCCAAATGGGGTGAAGGAAAACTGTAAACATGCATTAAGTGGCTGCAGTGAAGGATATTATTGCCACCTATTGACAGCAGAACCTTCTGAAATAATACAGCCCGTTTGCTGCTGTTGCATTGAAATTCCTCCCTGGTAGCATTACAACAGGCTGTTCCTGTGCGTTTCTATAGCGTGGGGATACAGGCATTATGAATAGCAAAAACATCTGGATTTAATGACTGTGGTACTGAGGAAGTTAGAGACAAAACCACAACACAAACAAACAAAAGACAAAACAAAACAAATGTATTAGAAAACAAATGTCAATTCAAATGACATCCAAACTAAGCAGTATTCAGCCACACGAGATCTAATATCTGGGTAACTGCTTTGCCGAAAATGCTGATTTTGTAATCAGACTGACTTCAGCCAGCACTCTCCACAGGAACTGTCCCCATGTGACAATCTCCCCTTCTTTTTGGTATCCCACGAGCGTTTGAGACATGAAAACCTACTACCTCTTCTCTTCAGGGACTCGGTTACATTATTAGGTGCTGCAGTGTGACTCATTCTTGACAGCCCACTGATTTCTGGTCTGATTTGGGTCAGACAGTGCAGATGGAGACCAGAATCCTGCTGAGGTCTCCGATTCAGTCAAGCCCAGAAACATCCATCTTTCGCTGGTCCCTCAGAACACGCTCTGAACCACATGCACCTGAAGACACACAATGTCTTGTGCGTGACTTGATGAAAATAAAAGCTCTATAGGTCAGAACGGTTTCAAGTCATGGAACAATTTTTGGCATACATTTGTTTAGGTATTAAAAATGTTATTTATTATGCAGTATTTATTATGCATTATTTATTATGATTTATGGATTCCATTTTTAGAACAGATTGCAATGATTGTTGTTTTAGTAATTGATATCATGGGAATTAACTGGAGTTTAGCAGTTTACCAACCCACCCAGTGCTTTCCTTACATGATGACCCCAAATAGCATTCCTATCTTCCTCTGTATAAATTCTTTTTTACAATCTTTTTGGCTCACAGCTTTTTCCATCTCTGCAAAGTTTTTGAGGTAGCAGGCTTTTGGATTTCATTCTGTTTTTGCATAAGAAATATAATAAGCTCAAGATGAAAAGTTATTTTTTCAATCTCCAAGTCATTTCCTTAGCGCACTTTGCTTTATAAGCCAAGAGGCACTACTGTGCAATCTGAAGATGCAGCATCACTTTACTACGCAATTTGAAGATGCAGCATGTTTTGAGTTCAGACTTCTCTCCATCAGCCCTCTGAATTCTGTGGTATATCAACGTGATATTTCCACCATGCACCACCTGCTCTGAAGCCTCACACGATGACAGAAGTCAAAAGCTTTTGTTTATTTTTTCATCTCCCCTGCACAGTTGTCCCGAGTGCAGGGAGACTATCCCAGCCATCCAGGTGTGATGTGGGGACCTGCTGCGCACTGCATTTTGGGCTCTCTCTTTCAGCACACTGATCCATGAGCATTTACCCCCTGAGATAGGAAAGAACTAATGTCATTTTTATTATAAAATATCACTCTTCTTACTTTTCCTCTAATTGATTCGTCTTCAACAGGTTCTCACGATTGATTTTATCATTCTAGCCATGCCATTCCTCCTGCTAGGTCTCAGTAACAAGTGGGTTTAATTTATGCTTATAAATGAGTCATTCCAATTATTCTTCCTCATTACTCTCTCCACATAAGCTTTTTGATTTTTTTTTCCCCTTCTCTGATCTTTGTTTGTTCATTTTGCTTTCCACTACCTTGATTTTGTGCTAGAAATGAATGCTCATTTGTCCCTCATTTACCTTTATTCCCTTCTCTTCCCATGGCATTAATGCACCCTGGAGGAGTCCTTCAGTCCATCTTAGTGCAGACATCTCACCCACTGGCTCCCCACCAAAGGTGTTCTGCAGATTTCCAAGACCCTTCCCCAGCTCTAGACCAATGCCAGCAAAAAGTGGACGGGTGGCCAAAGCTCCTGCCAGGAAATCCAGTGTTTCACTGGTCTGGAGCATATAGAAGTATAAACGGGGAAAGCATCACTGTCAGGGGGTGAGTTGTAGGAACCCACATGTGCATGGATATTTTTATTTTATTTTGCAAAGAACATAAAGAACCTTGAATTTTCTAAAGCATGCTCATATTCCTTGTGGTTTGGATCGTTCATGCTTTAAAATTTTAAAGCATATACAACTTTATTGCTTATTTCCTGTGTGTAACTGTGGTGTCCGCAGGAATAAACTCCACTAACACTCTCGGGCTTCAAGGCTACAAAATCAAATCACAGCATTGATTTCATCTAGCTGTAAGATTTCTGAACACAAAAAGAGCCATCCCAAATCTATACAATGCAGACTTATTTTTATGCACGTTATCAGTTCCCAGGAACATCCACACTAAGCACAGCCAATGCTGCTCCAGAGGTGCCACTATTGTCAGTCTGTGCAGGGAGCAGTAATCACACAAACCAGTGAGCAGCCTGATAACCCGCAGGATGTATCGCAGTACTAATTGTTGCTGCAGACTTATGATGAGAATGAATTTGTTCATTTAAGCTTCACACATCTCCTGGCCTGGCTGAGACCAGGGCCAGAAGACAATGAAGCAGTGTCTCGTTTTGTGTGACTTCCACACAGTCAGTGACAGGCTTTCAATCCACAGAGGAAAACACCTCTATTCCGTTCCAAAAAAAATGGTATGTAAAGTGCTTAGCTCATTATTTTTCTTGTTTCAAAGAGTGGGAAAAGGCAGCATGGTACCCATACTACCAGCATCAGCAACACAGACAAGCTTTTATTTCAGGCGCTTTTCAGGAAGGAATCCTTAGACAAAGCTGGCGTGCTCCATGTCTGATTACAAGGCAAACAAAGCATTTGCCAGAGCATCTCAGCACAGGAGAGCGTTTCAGTGTACACTTAAGTACTTGCTGCTTGTCAGCTTCATTATTTCAAGTGATGCATCTACAAGTGGACTGCTGTAAGCGAGAGAGACGAGAAACCATGTATTGTGTTAGGGACAAAGTGACCGGAGCTAAAGCTTGCTGGTGGTGGCAGGAGTGCTTTCAGTTTTAGGGACAGGCCAGTTGTCCCCAGTGATGGGACACTGAGATATGAGCTGTGTTGGCAGGACAGGGATTGCACAACTCAAATCTAATGTTGTCCAGGAAAGTAGGCAAAAGAATGTATTATATCTGAATTATCTGTTATATTTGTATTACCTGTTCAGAGGAGTTTTTGGGGAATTAGGAGATGTTAAGGCCTCAGTTTGAAAACCAACTTTAAAGCACAGTCGCTTCTTAACTCTCCCTGTGCACCCTTCTCACAGAACAGAACATTTCCTCCTATCAATATCCAGAACCAGCTGTTTTGTGCATCACCACACAGTTTGGTATGAATGGGTACAGCTTCTTCCTAGTATTGAAATGATTTCTCAATGTTTTTATTTTCCCTATAGACATACATTTAATAAAAGCACATTTGGGCCCATATTAGTCGTGAATCTTTAAAAACACCCACAGAATTCTGTAGTTGATTCAGCCCACGAGCAGGTACCTGCAGAGCTCAGATCTTACTTCAGATAGGGAAAAAAAAAAAAAAAAAAAAAATTGAGAAAGAATAAAAGGAGTTAATAACACAAA
>VXAV01009056.1:409417-429837 GCA_013399715.1 Alectura lathami | reverse complement strand
GTAAAAAAAAAAAAAAAAAAATGTTGAGGAAGGAATAAAGTGGATATATATGCCAAACTCATCATTAATTTGCTTAGCTTTTGTGGAAAACACGGCTCTCTGTTAAAAATGTTAAAAAATTAAGACAAATTATTACTTGCTAGGGAACAGTTTCTCCTGCAGCAAAAAGCAGTAACCACTAAGTGAGGAGCCTAGCTTTGTTCTCCTTGCACCTGACATACGAGTCAGCTCAGGACTGCTGAACTCTTCAGGGAAGGAGCATGTGCAGGAATGCCTTCCAGATCTGGCACCCATGGTCTTAAACAGAAGTAGGGTTCTGAAACTCTGCAGGGAACTGAGCCTAAGCCACACAGAAACATGGCTGCAGCCTCTGTCCAAACCCACAAGATGTTAATTGGACTCCAAGCATTCACCTGAAAACGGCTGGCCAACAAAATCAAAGCAAACGGTAATTGTACTGCTCATGTAGCAGTAGAGATTGTAGTTAATTGACTTTGCTAATGGCTATAAAATGCTACAGAACTTTTACAAATAGAATTTCACAAGAGATAATAGATAATAGCACGTTCTGAAGGTGACATTGACAGTCATTTGTCTGCAGCTGGGAAAGAAATACTGCCACATACGCTGACATTATTTGGTATTAGAGGTCGTAGCTTCTAAATGTCATATTTTAAATGTCATTATATTTGTAGAATGTAAAAATAAAATTTTATTGCTATTTTAGTCGTACACCCCTCATTGAACCTTAAAATAATGCCATGTTTTTATGAACACTTTTAATAGCATGAAAAAGTAATTATCTCTAGCCTCACAGGCGCAGTATCCTTTAGTAATGAACTGAGTCATTCTAGAAGTACCACATCCCAATTTTGTAAATGACAGTTTGCAGATTAGAGGAGAACATGTATGTGGAAATATTTCAGTACTCCAATATTCTGTGACAAGTAAGAGATTCAAACTAGCTTTATGGATTATTCGGGTTGTGTATAGTGTTCATGTAGCCAAATTTGACTAAAATACCCTTTCAGAGTGCACAATGGAGAGTAAGAGTTGTGGGATTTTTTTTTTTTTTTTTTTTTTTTTTTTTTTTTTTTTTTTTTTTTTTTTTTTTTTTTTTTTTTTTGGTGGGATTCACGTTACTGAGTAAACAAGAGGTAAGCAACCATGCAACCCCAACCACACCCTACTTGTTAGGCTAGGACACTAGTGATGGCTTAGTCTTCACTTAGCTTAAATATTTAAGCTAACCCAGTAGCCTGTTTCACCCCTGTAGTCAACACAGAGATGTGCTGCCCAGTGGGTGATTCAAACCATCCTGGATCTGCTGTCAAGAAGTAATTTCTAATCATTTTATGTATCCAGTTATTTTAATCAACATTTATCTCAAATTAATTCATAGAATCACAGAATGGCTTGGGTTGGAAGGGACCTCAGAGATCGTCTAGTTCCAACCCCCCTGCCATGGACAGGGCTGCCAGCCACGAGCTCTCTAGATCAAACTGCCCAGGAACCCATCCAGCTTGGCCTTCAACACAGCCAGGGATGGGGCATCCACATTGTCTGGATATCTAATCTTACAAAGCAAGAGAACAGTAAAATCAAAACTCAGATCAGATAAACTGTAGGATTTAATACTGGGGCTTCAAAAGAAGAGAGTAGGCTAGACAAGAGCCCCTTCATAACACATTTAACTGTTTTTATGAGTTAAAAGATTCAGTCTGCTGCTCCACATGGCCATTGTCCTTCCATGGCCTGTGCTCTGCGTGCTTTCCCAGGACTGTGCTTATAATACAAATTCAGCCTCCAATATACTGTTGGGTTCCCTTTTAATATTCTGAACTTCATAGCTAAGACCCACTCTCCCTCAGTTTCACCTAATTCTGGTGACTAGCTTCCCTTGAAGCCGTGTTTCATGTTCTCCAAGCACAGTGTTTCTTCTGCGTACAAAGAGACATAGAGCAAACCTAAACGCCATACAAAAAAGACCAGATTTTCCAAGACTGTATTTATAGGAAGTGCATGGAAGAGATCGTGAAGACTTTAGCATCATCTCAGACAACATTATCTGCAAGTCACCTGGTCAGTGCCTAGAGGAGCCAGGAGAGTCTTCCACCAAGTTATCCCATTCATTGCTCCATGTACTGTGCATGACTCATTCTGGATCATCTTGATTTGAGGAACATTTCCAAAAATTAGTTCACATTTCCTCTTTTACGCTTTCCTACAGGTGTGCTTGTTAGTAAAACACTGCTTTCAAAGCCATCATTCTGTTGTTCTGGTGTTACGTGGCTAATGTACTGTCATGCTCAGGTTTACAGCTCCATCACATCGGTGTTTGAAATGTCACTTAAAACAGAGAGCAACACAGAATCTAGATATGCAACCCAAACATAGTAACCTGTAGAGAAAAAGATAACTGGGGCAACAGTTAGCGAAAAGAATGAACGGATATGTTTTTTTTTAAAAAAAAATGGGGAGACAATTGTTGTTATCTTGCTCTGTAGCACCTTAATATTTTTCAAGGTATTTAAGACCTTTGCCATGTCAACTGACCCTGTTTTGTAAGGTAGTAATTCTAGGCAAGAAATTAACTTAGCCCAATTCATTGGTAGTACACAACTTAAAAAATGAGTGGACCTTTGTCTCGTTTCACTTGGTCTGCAGAAGAATATTTGCAACAGAAATCAATTCCCGTCTTCCAAGACTATATAATGGGTTTGAAAAACAGGACTATGCCAATTATTTATTCATCATAATTGAAGGCCCTAGAACCAAAGAAAACATTTTGCAGTAACTTCCTATACAATAGTAAATTACTTTCCTGAAGCTGCTACAAAGACCTGAATTAATTACCACCGAGATGCACATTACTGGATTAGTATGAACTTCCATTCTGCTCCTGAGTTAATTGACTTTCTAACTAAGACTATGACCTTATTTCAGTTCGCATCTTGGTGGGGTGGGGGGGAACTGTTAAAATGCAAACCTGTACTGGTCTATTTTCCACTTTTGTGCTTCGCTAAACTCAACGACATCAAGAAGTTTTGCTGAGTGGAATGCTTATGTTTAAGTTTTGTTTTGTTTTATATATACTGTTATTTATATTTAATATTAAATACAGTTTTATTAGCAATACATACCCTACCAATCTGATTTTTGTTAAACAATCTGGATTTATATCATGGCACATAGCATGAATGATTATATGATGACCTATAGTGAAGAAAGAGGGATTATTATTATTAAAAAGACATAAACCAAAACCATTACATACACACAGAAAGTCACCAGTTTGTTTGACCAAGTGCCATTTATCAGCTGTTTTGAGTTCTTTGATGCAAAGAACAAAAGAACCATCACGCTGCAGTGAATCTCTTTTGCTACCTTCCACCAGGAAAGAAGCAAAGCTTCTGGCACATAGTCCCAGACACAACACGGACATCTGCGCCAGCATTACACACACAAGCACCGATCAATCGTCAGGACTTCAATCTGATTTGACAGCTGACAGTGAGGTACAACTGCCAAAACCCCAGCAGCAAGGAGTCAAGCAGCTACTGCTCCTTACAGCGGGAGGGGAGGCAGAGCACCTCAGATGGAGTGCTGCCACCGCCGCATTAGGCATTGCCACGCAGCCTCTGCCTGCTGTTCTCTGAGTGCAGTGCAAGGGAAGGAAACTCAGACTGTAACAGTTCTTATTTACTAAGCTTCAGAAAATAAATAATAAATAAATAAACCCACAACAGAACTCCACCAATGAAAAGCCTCAACCATATGTGTCATCCATACGTTATTTCTGTCTGTTAAGTTATTCCCTGCTGTGCATTTCACCAGTGTTTTACTCAGTATAGTTTCTAGCTTCCTAAACTAGGAGATTAGTACCACTTTCCTCAGAAAACTGTTCCACAAGCTAATAAATTTCTCTGTCAAATTTTTTTCATGCTATAAAGCTTACATCTTTTTTTTTTTTTTTTTTTTCAGCCTATTACCTCTGAAAATACCCCAAGCATCCCAGTAAATAATCCTTTGTTCCTCTTAAAACTCGCCGCATTTATCTGTTTATTGGAAGGCTGCTATCTTGTCCAAGCCTCTGTGGTCTCCACCCAGCCACCTCTGGTATACAATCCCCTTTACTATTCAGCTTGCTAGTGCTGTTTTGAAGAATTAAGCTTAGAAATCTAAGACAACAGCAGCTTTTAGAACTCAGTTTGGTTTTGCCACATGCAAAGGAGTGCTTTTAGTTTGTTGCTCCCTGTTGATTAATCAGTTTATTCTGACAGAGCAGAACATAGCTTTTAATTAAGGAGTATTGACAATTACTTGTTTCTAGGATCAGATTTTTCAAGAGAGAAAAAGCAGGAAAAGCCATATCTTTTTTGGCAGTCAGGTATCTGCTCAGAAGCACCCAGATTTCTCCATTACAATTCATTATAACCTACATTCTCCTGAAGTCCCAGATACCAACCCCCAGCCGTTCGTCTGAGATGCACCCATGCAGGTGGCCTTGGGGCTTCACTGCGCTCAGCATGATTGTCATGGTGCGTGATTAGATCAGCTGATGTTACCCACTATGATATTACAAGAACTTCTTTATTTTAAATGAACTATAACTTAGCAGCTGTGCTCATTGTTCTTCCTTCTGTTCTCTGCAGTCCCACCTTGTACTGTTTCATCAAGCATACGCTCCCCAACCCCCCTCTTCAAGCAGCAAACTTCTGACCAGGCAGTCTGGGAAACACAAGTTCATTTAAACAACTGCTCCTTACCTGTGGTTTGAAATTCTCACCTTCCTTCTTGCACAGCATCCTTCAGCTACTTCACTCAGCCTTTTGCTTTGCAGCCCTTTCAGGGCCAAGCCACAGGTGTGGGCAGTAGGCCCCTGCCCACCTCCCTGCAGGCTGGGCTGAAGGAAGCATGTGAGTGTACCACCCACACTATTAGATGTGTTAGGCTGAAAATTAAGTGAGTTACTCTTCAGCCTTATATATGCAACTTGGTTTTAGTATTGCATCAGGTTACTATTTATATGATGAGTCAAAGGGATTTTTTCCTCAGCTGGGTGTCTCACAAAACTCATCTTGGAATATCCCAGCTGTGGAAATTATTCTGACCTCTTCATACTATGCAAATGCTTGGAAATTGGTCTATTTCTCTATCAAACCTCTTCCTAAAGCAGACACAGGAAAAGTCCAGGGCTGCTACAGCCTCTCCAAGTCCAGACTTAGACCTAAACAAAGCTGTCAGAAATTTGGGCCCTAAAGGACATACTACACAAGAGAGAAAGCAAGCATTCAGGTGTTATGGACTACCTGCCCCTGAAAATTAGAATGAGTTTAAGAATGTTAGCACTAATATCAATGATACATCACAGCATCTTCTCAAAATGCAGATGAGGTTTGCAAACATAAACTTTGTTCATTCTCTGCTCTTAAAAAACTGTCATCTCACTTGTAGCTAGAGTCGTTCCTCATTTTCTTCCTCTCCAGGTCTCCACCAGCCTTTGTTCAATCCACGTAAGCATTGCTTTTAGTGAGAAATCTTGTGAGAAATGCATGTGGCTCTGCTAAGGGACAGGAACAGGGGATGGACCACAACCTTTTGAGCTTTGTGGTTGTGTCACTCTTTTCTGACTCAAAGCAAAAACTCATTTTGTCGCTACCAAAATACCAGCTTTGCCATGAGGGGCAGACAGCGAACAGTGCTCCCCTACCTTGCACACCTGGGGTCTCTGTAGGATTTTTCTCAGTGGCTTGCATATGTCAGGAGGGATTGTCTGCTTCCACAATCTGATTCTGTGTAGCAGTGCTGTGTATCAGTGTATAAAGCAATGTTGCACCTCTTCTGCCTCCACTGTTTCTTTGAAGCCGGCACACAGCAGCTGTCTTTAAAATTTCTTGAAATATTGTCTAATCTTAGCAATAGCAGAGAGCACTTGGGAGTTCAGTGCATTACAAAGTTTAATAACAGTAACAATAACAACAATAATAGCAGTAAGGCAATGAAAGCTCAAGGATGCTGTGACTTTCAGCACACTGTAGTATTTGAAAAAGTCTGCTGCGAAGCAGGGAAACCTCCCTCACCAGACAGCAATGGATTCAAAGATGTTCTAGGGGGCAAGTAATGCAAGTGAGGGCTTTTTATTCCCAGATCTTGGGCTTGAATCTGGCCTGTGTTGACTGCAGTGAAGGTGCCTACAAGCTGAAGACTTCAATAAACTAAATCAGGATTTGCACATTTTGACAAATCTGGGTTCAGCTCATTAGACTTGCTGTGCATTTGCTGCTGTGGCCTCACCCTGAAGCAGAAAGCAGGTCAGCTAAAGAGAAAGCCAAGGGAGAGGCTCCTTCAGTTTGAGTGCTGTCGTTGATACTCGTAGCATGGTGAGCCATGGTGACTGGAGGTCTGATTACTGTGCAACAATCACTAATCTTTGACAAAAAATGTCATATGTGATGAATGACAAAAGTTGAGAGCAAATACATTCTTTGCCTCAATTTTTCAGTTCCCTGAAATTAATATGGTCTTAATAGAAATCTAGCCCCAAAATAACATCTCGTGTCTCCAGGAATCTCTCTCTGTAGTCAGGATTCACTGCTGGGATATCTCATGGGATAGATAGAGGCTGACCATGTAATAAATAATGGAAACAGAAAAAGCTGAAGACTTAATCACCTCTTCTTTGGGAAACAAAGGCTCTGCAGAAGTTCCTTTTTTATCCAGCTTTGTCTCAACATGAGTTGATCATAACTGGCCATAGAAATTACATTTCTGGCAGCCTCTTGCATTTGCAGGGTTTTGTTTTTTCTACAAACCATGCTTCCACGGTGAGGAAAAAAAACCAGCATTTCACAGCTCTTCATAAAATTGTCACCAAACCAAATGTATGAATGTCATTCCCTCTGGCAACCCTCTTCTCAAACAAACAGTCCTCAGCACGCCTGCAACCTGCAACCACAAAGTCCAGCTACAGCAGGAGCTCCACGCAGCAGCCGCCTCTCTAATTGCCTTCTACACCACCAGCAATCAGCATGGCTGCTGCAGGCTGGTGGGCTCCAAACAATGCATGGGCAGGAATTTAAAATGATGCCTTCCAAATCATGCTCCACTGCAAGCTGGAACTTGAAGTCCTGACATTCTCTAATCATCATAATTTGGTAAAGCTTTGAGGATGAGCGAATACACACGCCAGCCTGGGAGCCCGCACGAAGCCTCGCTGGAAGGATGAAGGATTCACTTGAAAGCAGATCCTGAAGCACAGATCAAATTTTAATGTCTTTGACTCTCTTTTCTAAATGTCATCTCCTAATGACTCTTGTGAAAGGTGCTGTTTCTCCTACCAGATTCTCTCTTGAAAATGTTCAAATGCTAAACTCACAGTAGCTGATAAGCCATCAAACAAGCTTGCTTGCTAGACTTTCAACTGTGAAAATGAACCTTTCGTGTTTTGTCTCTATGTTGTGAGGTTGTTTGGGTGTGCAGTATCTGCTTTTGTTTTCAGCTGCAAACTGAAACAGTGCCCTGACTTTGAAGTCATGAGAATCTGAAACTGTTATTGATCTGAATTATTCTCTTAAAAGCTGAGAAAGAGACTCTTAAATTCAACTGAAAATAAGGTCGGATGTTCAGCAAAGTCCTTCTGCACCCATAAATCCCCAAATCTTTCCTTAAATGCCTCTTTTTCACATAACAAGCCAGTGCTCAAGAAGTAGAGCTGGCAGTGGTGGCTCTGGGGCACGAGGCTCTGTGCACACCACGTGTCTCTGCCTACAGAGCCGCCCCATCGCCTGCGATTTACTGCGCAGGCAGGGTGCTGGCCGCTCCCAGCAGCTGGCACACAATTTCTCCAGTACAGATGCATGTGCACCCACATCAATCCAGCCATAAATTAGGAACTGAAAATTATGAGGTTTATTTTTTAATGGTCAGGAAGAGCCAGCCAGAAAAAGGCTCCTGCACCTAATGGAAGATGACTTTGGGGAACCACCTGAGTTTAAAAAGATATGGCTGCATGAGGATGTCACTGTTTGCAAAGGATAACAGCAGCAAAACTCTTTCTCTGCCAGCCTAAATCACATGGCTCAGCCTGAAGCATGTACAAGCTGCAGGGTTTTCTGTGGCTGTTGCTGTTAGGTAAAGATATATATGCAGTGAGCATACACCCTTGGCTGGAAATCACAGAACTCCTGTGACAAGAAAACAAGGTTGTTGCCAGCTTATTGCCCAGGGCTACCCCTGGCATGTGATATAGCATTGCTGGTGCAGGCAAATGTAAATAAGAAGGTACTAAAGCAAACTTTGTTTACTGATGCAAACTGCCAAGCATAATGTAAGTTTTCAAGGAGAATGCATGCACCATCACAGAAAGTGACAAGACTTGATTTGTGTCCTTCCATTTTGAGCCCCAGAAGTTAACGGGCTTTGGGTAGAGCAGCACCTACTCATGACATTGTTTTAGTCTCTGGGAAACCTTAATATAACCCCGTTATATGCCCAGAGAATACTGTAATTTTTGTTCATGGAAAGAATCAGAATTTGATTATTCATAAGCATCAACATGCTCAGACAATCTCCTTTTTGAATCTTACAGAGTGTGTGGGTATTTTTTTTTATTATTTTTGTTTTTTTTTTTTTGCATTGATGCACAACACAGATGAACTTAGAAAATTTTACCACATGGACCCAGTTCACCCAAGATTAACCTTACATCAGGACAAATTTATAGCTATCATAGGAAGTACAGACAATGCCATGGTAACAAGAATCACCAGCAAAGGATAACCAGGTGTGTTGGTAGTCATCATCGTGCTCATGATTAACTTTAAAACTCTTTCATCTATAGTTTCATATCTGTTATGTTTTCAGGCCTACTTTGTAATTAATTATAATTTTGGAAACCCTAGTTTTTAAGTGATTGTGAGATACTTGTGACCTTGGCAGTCACACTGAGCAGGAGTGCCACTGCAATCAATTCCACCCAGATTAAAGAAATGTTTACATTTATAATTAGTATTCAGTAGAAAGAAGGGCAGCACAATTTGCTCTGCACTTTTTAAACCAAGAAATTTGATGTGAATGTTGAAACTATTAGTTTCTGTTGCAGCAATGTTCTTGAAAAATTGCGCGCAGCGTTCTCCTTTGGGGTTTCAGCTTTTCGGTTCTGTATACCAATTCAGTAATAAACTGACATAGCATATTTCATGTACAAACTCTATCAAAATATCGGTATCATTTTCCCCACTATATTATTGTATTATTAATGTGTATTTTCTCATGCCTAATGACTCCTTCCTAAATGTTCATTTTTCTTGTTTGTTTCTTTAACTTAGAGCTCAAACACGGTATCCATTAAAATGGCACTTATTATGTAGGAAACATTTATAAAATTCTAGATGTAGTTACAAAATTCTAGATGCATTTTTAAATATTTTGTTCATAGTATGTTGTAAGAGTTAACTCAGTTCAAATTAAAAGCCCAATTTGAAGTAGCTAATAAAACACTGACAGTGAAAATATGAGTAATTACCCGGAGCTGTAGAGTTAGCTATACAGAAATATCTGAATGAGGAACCACATGTCTAAAAATAGATTAAATTTTTTTTGAATGGCATTGAATTATTGAATTGTATTCTAGTGGTGTAGACTAGATAATGGATTCACTAGATTCAGCCCTAAAGGGTTTAACAGAAGATCAGATAAATATAGTTAGAGACATGAGTAAAAATGTAAAAGTGTCATCAAGAGCATTCAAAGAAATTCTTGGTTTTACAGCCAGACTATCAGGAGACAAACTGAAAGAAAGGGATGGATGTTGGTTGCTTAATTAGATAAAGCTGGTACCTTAATTTTAATGAACTTTCAGGAAATACAAGTGACATTAAAGACCATAGCACCAACAGCATCTATTTGCATCAACAAGAACCTAATAGGTCTTATAGATAACAGTGCCTTTAGCAAGAAAACGTCTACAAACAGAGCTATTTAGCATTCCCCTTCTATAGAACCACGTTCCAAATGTTTCTGGCCAGTCTATTTAAAATACTTTGTTTTCAAAATCTGCGCACTTATGCTGCAGAATGGGCAGGATTAGTCAGTGCTGATAAGCCTAATTGAGGGCAGTTAGAAATTTGAATGTGAACATATAGAGGCTACCCCTTAATGATCCTTCCGTAATTATCAGTGGAGAGTTTCCATTACTTCTTGGCAAATTGAAACAAATGAAATGCTCTCTGCTTATTAACAAGCTGTGTATAAACCTAAGGTTGAGTTACTACCAAACCTCTTGGAGTAAAAGCTGAGCAGTGAGAGGAAAATGCAGACTTGTGGCATTTTTGAAACAACATAAAAATGTATTTCAAAGCTATTAAAAATTTCCAAGCATGGTCAGGAAAGATTTATGAGTTGGTGGATTTATTGCAAAGGCACACCTTTCCTGGACTTCAACTCTTTCAGCTGTAGAGGAAGAAAAATGTGTTTTGTTCCTACTGGTTAAACTGAAGGCAGAACAAATAGAAATCTTTTGCCTCCTTCTGAACCTGCAAACACTTGCTGTAAGCTTCCTTAACTCATATTTTGGCTAAATGTCCAACAGTAAGTGTACTGTGGAGAGTATTGAGGGAGGTGACAGCCATTTGTCCCCCTTCCCAGATGCTGGGATCAGGGGAGGGCTTTTCACAGGCTGGTGGGATGCTCCCAATGGCCAGGTCTCGTCTTCTCGTCTCCCACCTGGTGCTCCCCACATCTGGACCATGGGCCCTCGTAATGGTCTCACAGGAGTTTTCACCCAGCTGTTGGGAATTAGTCAGCATGTCTGAGAATTAGAAATACTTTGCATTCTTATTAAAGGTGGCTTGAGGAATTCCTCCATGCCAAATGAGAGCTGTGGGGCTGCATGTGTGCTCTGCAGGCATGGGGTAGTCCCCTCTGTTGGGGAATAGGAGAAGATAAAATATGATGGAAAAAGGGGAAATGCAAAGCGTAATGTCTAGCCATGAAGTCTAAGAAATAAGGTGAAATGAGAGATTGGATAAGTGCAAATGCTTGACAGCAGTCATACAACTGAACATTTGTTTGCTTGGAGTGTTTTTAGGTGCAGAGATGCCTGAAAAAGTCTGGGATGTGAGATGAAGGCTCTGGAAAGGGCCATTAGGATCTCTTGCAGGGTCATGTGTCAGAGTAAGGACTAAACTGGGGAATCCGTTTTGGAAAGTCCTCCCCTCTCTGACCTGCACGTGCTGCAGAGGATCCAGGTATGGCCACTGACATCACCAATTTTCGATGTTCTTACAGCACGACTTGTCACCACAGCGACACATACCAGCTGGCAAACCAGGGATGGGATTTCATAGAATCATAGAATGGCTTCAGTTGGAAGGGACCTCAGAGATCATCTAGTTCCAAGCCCCCTGCCATGGACAGGGCTGCCAGCCACTAGATCACTAGATTTCACAGGAGTTACTGCTCTATCTTCTCAGCAAAGGAGAAGCCCCCAGACCCCAGAGTTCAGCACAGCCTCTGGCACCCATGGGGTCTGGTGGCTTGGCTGCAGAGAGAAATTGTCACCTGAGAGAGCATGAGGTGCTGGGAAAAGGAACAACGGGAAGAGAGGCAAAGGTGAGATAGAACTGGTAGAAGAGGAGGAAGCAGACAGAAAAAAAATAAAAGGCACTGAAGAGAATTTACTAAACCCTAGAAATAAGTATTTGGGAAGCTTTGATTTACTTCAAACCATCCTCTGCAGCCTGAAATACTGCTGGTGTCCAGCATTAGCTGTTTTCCACCACCATTTTACAAAGACATTGTGGGAAAATGTGTTGCTGTCCTTCCCAACATATGGCTAGGTGCCATTTCCCTCTTAACGTACGCTAATTTGGGGATTTAAACTCATTTATAACCTTGCTGTCTTCATGCATATTCCATAGTATACTAAGTGGCTACAGATCCTAACAGATTTATTCTATAATTTATTACATACGTATGCACCATAACAAAATGACATCTGTATAACACATCATTATGCACTGAATATGCCATGTTTTATCAGTGGCCGGTTTTGGGTTGATGAGATGCTGCTGGGGTGTTATTCTTGAGCCTGCATGGGAATGACCAAAAGTGCCGTGGGGGCAGGTATATGACTTGCGCTCTGCTTTGGTGACTGCACCACAGAGCTCTCCAGAGTTCTCCACCCAGCTCCAAAAATGCTGCCCCGTGGAGATATTTTCAGCTCAAAACAAGTGCAGGAAGCATGACTTAGAAAAGTTAACTCTAGAAAGTGACAGCTTTCCCTTTGTGCTCTCACACAAATTCATAGTGGTATCTCCCACCAGTTTATTATTATTGATATTATTACAGTTATTTACACAGATACATTTAGAAATAGTCACCAGCTCAGCTTCCTCCTTCTGAATTGACTGTGTTGCAATGTCTATAAATGGTTGCTGCAGATAGTTATGCATCATTTCAGCAATTAATTACTTATTAAACTCCTAGTTTGGGCTGGAAATAAATGGAAGACTTCTGCAAAGGCTGATGTTTGCGATATTAGTTGACTGCTTACAGTTAGAAAATTGAGAGCAATGATTTCAAATTAGAATCCACTGAGCCAACTCCTGCATATCCAGATACGCACCAAGCAACAGGTCTTCAGGGTCCATGGAGCGTGCTTACCCGTTATGTTGTTGAGTCAGCAGACAGAGCATGTATACAGGTTTCTGCCTGCTCAGAGGTTATCATAGATCTACTTTCTCTGGAAGAACTATAACACATTGTCTGTCATTCATCTCTGCAAATGATGCAGGAGAAAATTCATCCATTTATCAATAACAAAGAATTTTACTCTGTCGTTATGGACAAAAAATTGTACTAAGAAGTAAAGATCTAATTTACCACAAAAGGAGAATTAATATGACTTTTGACTTTCAGATAAAGAAAAATATCCTGAAATGAAGGATTGGGTCTGGATGTAGGATATAAATCTGCAAAGAACTTCCCAAAGAAGTACTTGCACAATTTGTGGTCTGTTGTCACCGTGGGTCAGGCACTGCAGTAGTTGGTCCCTCTGTTCCCAATGCTGACACAGCTGTACGCAAGCAGCAGGGCTCATGAGATCACACAGGGGTTCCACACCTCACAGCACATCTTTATTTTGCCTGTGCCTTGGGACTCCCTCTCTACAGCTTTTTTGATGAACAATGATACATAAAGTTTTGGACGTCAGTGGATTGGTGATAAATTTCAGCACCTACATCAGTTCTCATTAGACCTATGTATTCTCAGTACCTGTTTATCCTGGTGGAAATCTGATAAGAGACCTTCTCACTCTTTTTAATATCATCTGTAACAATAACTGTCTATCTGCCCTTGGTGGTTATTTCTTATATTCTCACACATGGCCTAAATATTACCTTGCAGAGCTAGATATTTAGAGGCAGTTCAGAATTTAAACTCTATAGGTAATGTAGCACTTTTAATTGCATATTTTTCTGAATTTAGATTAAGCTAAATAATGGGATGTCATCCATTTCAAATTCAAATTAGAGTAACATATTCCACCAACGAGTGAACTTTGTCTTCATAATCTAGCTCAGCAAGCAAGCGTGATGTAACATAGAAAGCAGTAACTGAGAGTGCTTTGACTAATGAGTGTGTCATCAGAAATTCAGCTCCATCTTTGACAGCTGGATCACTGAATTTTGATTTTGATTTTTATTAATTGGGAGACCCTTACAGTAACCTCTGTTAATCAGTGGCTGAGCAGCTCACAGCGCACTGTCAAGAGAACACGTACAAATGACAACTTGGAGCTCCCATCTAAAGACATAAATGTAGAATACACTGTAGCCCAGTAATTGTCGAATTTTGCAGAATAAAAACAGGCCACAGCATTTTTAGCACACAATGTGCTTTTGTGGCATTCTGTAACACATTTCTGTTCCATGTCGTGATGTTTCTTCCTTCCATATAGTGCACTTTATAAAGGAAATTGTACTAGGAATGATTTGAACTGTTTGGAAAACTGCAATTTATGCAATACATGCAAAACAAGACGTGATCCCTCCAATCCAATATTCATTTTGTGGAACTGCAGTCCCCACTTCTATCACTCTTTAACAGGCTGGCAAGAATGATAATCTGAGAGCCCCTGTCCTTGAGAGACTTTAATTGAAGATGTTCTGAAGGGATGAACTGTGCTGACACATACTCTGTGTCAGGGTCCTCTCTGGTCACAGGCAATTAAAATCCCATCTGAAATGTTCCATCACACTCTGCATCCAAGCATGCTAAATGACTTTACACATATTACATAGTGCCTCATTAGTGAGGACATCTTCTGAGACCTGTAAATATGATCTTCAGGTTGTTTTTCAAGAAACTGAGGCACAGAGAAGTGACATCTCTCAGCAGCACAGACCTGTTTCTCACATACGCCATCATTTTACTTATTCTTCCCAGAGATTTTGGTCCTTTTTTTTCCCTCCTCTTTAAAAAGCCTGTATTATGGAGGTTTGAATGTTGTCAAGAATACAGTTTACATTTAAGCACTGTTAAATGCTTGACAAATCCACAAAACCAAGGAAATTCAGACTTAAGGCTGAAAATCCAGACTGACATCCAGCCCTACTGATACCGCCACAAAACTCCTTGCTTTTGTGTATTAAAGTCAGACCTCTTACTTTACTAAAAGCTGTTTTTTTGTAGTTAAATTATAGTAACAAGTGCTCCAGTTTCACTAAAACCCACTACCTACAAGATTTGGATTACTAAAATGTAACCTAAATCCTTTCTGCTGGTGGTGTGTGCATTTGAAGATAAGTAACAGGGTGAGTAGGCTAATAATGGATTGGAATCTCCTATGGATAGTTCAGCACATCTCTAATTTTATTGAAACTATTTTTCTAGTTAAGTTTAGATGAAAGAGGAAGACACATTTTTTTTTTGCCTGCTGTTTTTTTTTTTTTTTTTNCTTTTTTTTTTTTTTTTTTCTCTAAGGTATTATGAGAATGCTGTTATATAAACTCATAGACACAGAGAAGTGAGAAGTGGCAACCACAGAGTCGGATTCATTTCTAACATGNTATAGTAACAAGTGCTCCAGTTTCACTAAAACCCACTACCTACAAGATTTGGATTACTAAAATGTAACCTAAATCCTTTCTGCTGGTGGTGTGTGCATTTGAAGATAAGTAACAGGGTGAGTAGGCTAATAATGGATTGGAATCTCCTATGGATAGTTCAGCACATCTCTAATTTTATTGAAACTATTTTTCTAGTTAAGTTTAGATGAAAGGGGAAGACACATTTATTTCTTGCCTGCTGTTTTTTTTTTTTTTTTCTCTAAGGTATTATGAGAATGCTGTTATATAAACTCATAGACACAGAGAAGTGAGAAGTGGCAACNGCTGGCCCACAATAATTGATGACATAGTACTGCAAGAATTAACACAACATTCATCCTCTAACTCACCTTGTTGCAGGTGCAGGATCAAAAGGTGTATTTATTGTTTGTTTACTATGATTTTGATGGTGTTTTGACCACTCAGGTCCTACACATATCAATATTCAAGCTGAGAAAGCTCAGCCCTGTCCACTTCTGGCAGTGGAAGATTATCCACTTACTTTTTTCCCCTGTGTTCACACTCAGCCAGCCCTAATCAGAACGCANCTATATTCAGACTTGATGGGAAAGGGGTTTAAAATGGTTATTTCCCTCACGCTCCTCTGAAAAGTTACCTGCTCTTTAGTCCCAAGAGCAGTCCATAAAGGGCAGCTTTTCCTCTTTCAGCTCCTCTGTATTTCATTTCTAGAAAAATTGGAGAGATTGATTGTTATCTTTTACTGTGAGTAAGCATAAGAGGTGCTGTTTTACCCTTTCCTTTTTTGGTTTCCTCCAGCAGCATGAACAGAATGTGGAAAAATAAACAAACAAACAGAAAGCATTCAAACCAGGGTTTGACATGGAAGAGAGGCATATGCATGGCGAACAAACAGTTCGCCCACCATAAAGATTTCTGGCTATATCTCTATTGTTTTGAACTATGTCTTTGGCACAGCTCTCACCAGGGTTTGTGAATATTCATCACCAACATTTTCTGGGGAAAAATACCATTGGGGGATGAAGCTTGACAATGCAGATGTAAGTACTCAAATAACTTTTTACAGCCTAATAAAAGCCTTACTGTGCAGAAGATGGATTAGGGAAAATGTTTTTTTTTTTTGTGGGTCCTAGCCTACACTCACAAAATATAAATTAGAAAAGGCTCAATGAGGGTTTGTGTATGTCAAAATGCAAAGAAAGTCTTGTTTTATGTGAGAGCATAATGCTGGAAACCAGACCCCCAGCTTGGTTACAGGAGTGTAAACACATTGAGCTCTTCTGTGCTTGATGATCCTATGGCAGATTTCCAAATTGTTCTTGAGTCCAAAAATTTATAGTAAAGGTGGTTCCAGCCGTCAGCTAGCCTAAAATGAGAAAAATATAACCCAAGTACCTGCATACAAGCCTAAAGAAGTCCTCTTCTTATACATTATCACTTAGCTGCTACTTGTTAAATCTTTCCTCTCTGATATTCATTTTTAAGTCTAGCACCTTTGCTTCTATGCTGGAAGAATCTGCTTCCAAACAAACAAACTCATTTTAATACTCAAGCTACAAAGGTGTTTGCTTTCTTTGACTCAGTTGACATTTGCTTTCGAGAAACTGAACTGAAGCAGCTGGTAATTTCTGTAAGAGTTGTTGACATTAATTTTCTTGCTGTTATGCCTTGCTGCTCGAGTAGATGTTTGTAGATGCCAACATTGCCTAATTTTTTTTTCCTTATTACTTCAGTTTGGCAGGTTACTTATCGCTTATTGACTGTGGGAGGTTTATTGTGCGATTTTGGTTCCTCAGCTTTGATATTCAGAAAAAAAAAGGCTTTGTCTCATGACAGAGTGTTTATCTGACACTAAGTCTTTTTGTTGCTAGCCAAACTTTCAAAGAAATTATTTTAACATTCGTTACTTAATTGTTAGCAAACGGCATACACTTTCAATTCCAATTTTATGGAATGAAATAAATTTGATAATTTTCTGAGTGCCGCAGAACTGTAAATAAAGTTCAGTTCCATTCTCTTCTCTTACTCCTGTACAGTCAGATGAGGGAAAATATGTTTTTCACAGAAAATTCTATACTTATGATTGCAAGGACTAAGAAGATATATTTTAAATTTGTGTTACATATGTAATGCAATGAGTGTCTATGGCAAGTATCTTTTCTAAGGTCCATAGTCTGCCAGCTGAACAAAATTATAATTGTGACACCAACAGTGATTGTAAAGAGAAATTTTCATAAATAAGTTAAGATCTAGTTAAAGGTTTGGGTCAACACTTATCTTTGTTATTCAGTGTTGATATCCTGTTGTACTGCTCGTACAGACAGACAGTATCCCATGGTTCCATTCAGCTTGATGGGCCCTGAAGTTGTTGCAGGCTATCAACAGAGCTGCCTGATCTGACTTTTGAGAAACTTACTGTTTAGGAGACTGACCACACTTTCTCATGTGGAAAAGCAAGGAAAGGCTTGATGACTTCCCAGCGCCTCTCTTCTTTAAGCTCCCACTTTGCAACTTTTATTTCCTGCCAGTAACTAGCACAGAATATATTACAGTGGAATCATCTACAGAAGGAAAAAAAAAATTGAAAAGTTATTTCAGCCAAAACACTGTTGCTTTCCTGACAGCAGTGTGCAGGTTTATATCCACAGCCCTGTTAATCTCAGTAGCTCAGTGGCCGTACCGGTCTCATGCCTTCCTGTACAAAAGTCACAGTGTATTTTGGAAATGATTCCTGCTGCCAAACCACCTTTGCAATGCACATTTGGTGTTTTGCCACAAGAAGTAGCTCAAGATGCTCAAGCCTGGCCAAGGTCATGTTTTGCCCCAGTTTGAGAAGAGTGGAGCTTGCCCAACTCTGGAAATGCCAAAGAAATTTACAGAAAGACTGTAAAGCACAAGTAAAACTAGGACATGATTATACCATACCTTCATAATCCTAAAACTGTGGCCGAGGGCATGTGGATAGGAAGTATAGGTACCACCTGTGAAAAGAGCCAGTTTTGTTTAGATTGCTTGGCATTAGCAAACAAAAATAGAAAGAAGATAACATTAGATCATCTGAAAACACTCCCAGATGCATGTTTTTGGCAGGTGATTGCATTTTCCTGCAACATGATACTGAAAATAGACAAAATGAATACAGAAAGTGTGAAACAGAAATCTGTATCTCAGTATTCACACGAAAGCCAGGAGAACCTTGGTTAGGGGAACCTTTCCGTGTCATGTCAACAGACAGGCTGCATGTTTTTGTGGCAATAAAAGAGCAATTGGAACACATGATAAAATTACGGGAGTCCAGGGGTCCGGTCATCCCTTTCCAAGATTCACACTGTGTGCATGCTGTACTCTAAGAAACAGAAGAAAGGTGAAGGGCGAGTTGCTGACTTAGAACCCTTGGCTCTGCAGTGACTTTGAGAAGGCAGAGAAAAGAGTTCTGCCATTGCAGAATATGAGGTTGTTGTGGATATAGCGTTCTCTCTTGCCTTTATGGCCCAGCACCAAGCTGCACTCGCCAGCCTCCCATTGCAACTGAGCTGTGCAGGTACCTCGATGCCTATGGCTTTCCTTTGTACTCAGAGGTTTTATTGTCATCCTTGACTGCCACAGATTTCCACTGTCATCTGGCCTTAATCTCCAGCATTTGTCTGGGGGGATCAGAAGCTTTGATTGACCGAGAGCGGTGAGCAACTGAAAGCCTTCCCGAATATCACACAGGTTTTTTTATTTTATATTAATATCCATTGTGCTTGAAGTTTTATGTAACCAGTTTCAAATGTGTAATAAGGGAGTTTATTTGGCTATGGGCAGTGTTTTTGTGATGGGCTTTGGGTTTTATTCTGAGCTGATAAAAATGGAATTAACAGGAATTAGCAGCCAAATTTGTTAGTAGGCATTAAAAACAAAAGAAGTTCAGGCTCACTGAAGCAGATATAATTCCAGTTACAGGTAAAAGATTTTTTCAATAAGTTATTTATTTACATTGCTTTTTAGTTATTACTTCTCAAAGCATTAATTCTTCTTAACCACAGGCCAGCAAATTTTGTCAGCCTGTTTTCGCCACTGCCTTAGACTACTGCTCTCGGAGAAGAAACCCGTGCTTCCTTCTCATTTACTCTCATACAATGTGTCTGTAATCCCTGGAGGGCTTCTAATTCAGCCTCAAGAACAGCATAATTTCACATGTCTCTAGAGAAAATGGCATTACGGAACACCAGCTGTGGAAAAGTACACGCTCAGACTCTCCACACCTGTGTAGGTTAGTCCTCTGCTGAATTCCTTACAAATTACGAAAACCAATGATCTTATGTGCCACAAGATGCTGCAATGGTAGTTTATTACATAGGCATAGAATCTATTATTCCCAAAGGTTTGTTTTGATCTCATATTTATTTATTTATGATCTAATAAATTTATTTATTTAAAAACACATGGAGTACTTCTCAAATTCAAGGTAATGGGTACATTAATTTATTTGGTTGCAACATTTCTTCAAGCCTTCTGTACAACACAACACTGGTGAAAGTGAGGCCATCTCAAAATGAAGTGAACTCCAGTACAACTGCAAACTGGGAATGACAGTTCAGATTTTCTTCCTAGCTTTTAAGCATCTCTACTAATATCTAAAATATTTCTGAAACAGTCTGACCTTTAAATTCTATTTGAAAGAGACTTCTTTTCTTTTGGGAAGCTGCCTCTGCTGAACCATTTCCAAGCCTCTAGGCAACTTTCACTATCAAATACAGATTTGTTACAACTATTTCTAAGATAATTTTATGAGTGAATGATGAGGGAAAATTAGCCTTAATGTCTAAAAAGAATGGTAAAAAATATACAAAAACCCTCTTTGCAACATCTATCTTATAATCCAAATGTAAGTTGTTTGTTACAGACCATCAGTTCTGCATGGTTTCTGTTACAGAAACGAAAATAGTTCGATAGGAACGTCTGGTGAGTTCCAAGTAGGTTATGAACCCCGAGAGAGTTTTTTTTTTTTCTCCTGCTATTTGCATGTCAGCTGTGGTACTCATGGAAATATTTGCCTAAGTAGATGAGAATTATGGTTGTAATAGACAGAATGTTCATGAATGTTCATCATCTATATATTTCTCTTAAGACCAACAGAAATTAAATGCCAAATTTTGATACATGTGTTCTTTGCAATACAGTACCTTTATTTCAAACTACTAAAATTATATGACAATTCAGTGAAATACTATGATAGCAAATTGATAAATGTATTGCAGTTACTACTTAAACATGTAGCAATGAAAACCTGGGCTGCCATGAGAGTTATTGAGATTTCTATTACTGGGTCTGACTATAGTGAAA